>ML104607.1:66453-161782 GCA_003697995.1 Taxidea taxus jeffersonii | reverse complement strand
GTGTGTGTGTGTGTGTGTGTGTGTGTGTGTGTGTGTGTGTGTGTGTGAAGTTCCAAAGAACTTCATGATTGTGGAAGGTAGAGCCGGCTCATTCCGGAAGTTTGGGCCTGGAGCAGATTAGGCCCCATGAAGCCAACACTTTCTCTACAATGAGTTTCATAAAATGCAGTTCCAAGTAGATCTACAACATAATTTCCCATGACTTGTAAAAATGCAATTTCCAAGCCTTGCCTAATCATACCTATTAAATCAGAATCTAAAGTAAAGTTGGAGGGGAAGAAAAAGGAGAGAACTGAATAAAAATACTCATTTTTTAAAGAGCTTCCCTGGTGATTCATATTCACCCTGAAGTTTAAAAATAATATTACATGCAATCTAAAGGGGTGTTGATAATAATGTTCTGAGGGGGAATGGAGGGAAAAATCACAGGAACTGCTATTCATATTATTTGCCTCTCTTTCTTGAGTTTTCCCATTTTCAATAGGCATTGAAATCTGCATAATATTCACTACATGAATATACATTAGTTTGTTTGAGTACATGAATATAATTCATAAATAAATACATGTGTATTTATTCATGCATTTATTATTTCGTTCAACAAATATTTATCAAGTGCTCACTATGCTCCAAACACTGTTCTAGGCCCTTCAGATACAGTGTTGAATAAGACAGTCTCTGTCCTCATGGAGCTTATGTTTTCCTTGTGGAAGGTGAGGGAGAGACAGGGACAGATGTATTGGTGATGCATGATCAACATTAAAAAAACTTATGGGCTAGTTAATTATTAAAAATTTAGAAACCATTTATTTAGGCTTTCTAAGAGTCACAATCTAACTGGACATTCTTCTGTCCTTTCAGAGGGTATGGTCCCTGAGAACCTTACTGGTTCCAAGAGATCTGGGCCATTTCTCCATCCTGTCTCTGCTCCTTCTTGCTATTAGTTCTCAAGAACTCTCTTGTGGCTCCATTTTCCTTTCTTAGAAAAACAGACAGTGTGGAGTCCCTGCTGTTCTGCTGCTGTGACAATAAATGAGTGTGTGTTTTTCCAGCGCCACCTCCTCTTCAATAGAAGGAGCTGAAAAAAATGCAAAGTGATTTCCTCCCCCAATGTGCATACTTTTTTTTTAATCAAAAATGCTGTTTTGTACTCATCAGGTACCCTCTTCCCAGGAAGAAGAATTTATTATTAGATCGGCAACTCCCTCAAACACTGAATAAAAGAATAAAGGAGAACTGTTTGGGCTGCCTCGCTTTACTGGAGCCTCTTGGCATAATGTGTGAGCTCCAGTGTGTCACCATATTTTACAGTAACACTAATGTTTTCACCGGGCACTTTTGAGTCAGGCAAACAGAACTCATATTTCAACCCAAACTCAATTTGCATAACACAGATGATAACATCGCATCTTTCAAAGCTGCCTTCCCTCTTGGGATCCCTCACATTCAGTTCAAATTCTCCTGTTCCCTAAACAAAAGGATGTTCTATAATTAGTGTAAACAGGTCCTAAACCCCACTGGAATTGTTGGCTATTGTACACTCAGCAGGCAGAGTGATGTCATATCCAAGTCCTGACAAAGCAGACTGGGGATCTATTGTCACTTCTTCACTGCTTGGGCAGCAGAGACATTCCCAAGTTAGGAGAGTACAGATGGTTCAACAATTTGGCTTGAAAAGAGTATATCCTGTTGCTAAGAAATGATGTTGGGAAGTGAAGCCATAGTTCTAGAATATGAAGCAAAGAAGAGAGATTATTCACATACTAAGAGACAGATTACTAGATGGAGATCATCCATTCATACATAAAACTATCATTTGTTGAGCGTCTACTCTGTACCAGGTGCTAGGCCTAAAGTAATAAGCCACAAAAATCCAGAACCCCATCTCATCGAGTCTCCAGCCTGTAGGAAAGCAGACAATTAAATCAGCAAGTGTAAGAGAAAATGTGATTGGTGCTAGCATACAAAAAAGCATGATGTTATTGGGAAGATAGCTGAGGGCATCATACCTCACTCTTGGGCCTCAGAAAAACCTGAACACCTTCCTTGGTTTAAATCAAGACTCAAGGATGAGTAGCAATTGTAGAGTACCAACGGGTACCTTGACCCTATTTTTAAATTTCAATTATTTCTGCATTTGAAAATGCTACCAAGTTCTATACAGCTGCCTGGCTACTGACTTTAGAACACATTATGGAATGTGGGGACAGGCACACGAAAAGATTGTCTGGGCAGAGTGCTATGCAGGGGACTGAAGAGCTATTCCTGGTAAAGATCTCATTGAGAGGGTTGAGTTTTTTTTAAGATTTTATTTATTTATTTGACAGACAGAGGTCACAAGTAGGCAGAGAGGCAGGTGAGAGAGAGGAGGAAGCAGGCTCCCTGCAGAGCAGAGAGCCCGATGCGGGGCTCGATCCCAGGACCCTGGGATCATTACCTGAGCCGAAGACAGAGGCTTTAACCCACTGAGCCACCCAGGCGCCCTGAGAGAGTTGAGTTTTGAAAGAAAAGTAGGAATTTTGCCACTGAAGAAGGCTTAAAAGTTGACTTTAGGCACCGCATGCACAGAAGTATGAAGCTATGAGAAGTCCAAAAGCATCCAGAGGAGGTTGGGAAGTTCAGATACATGGGATGGAGTTAACTGTGGGGCTGGATAAAACATGCCAAATGAAATGGCACAGATGTACCTTTTCAGGAAAAGTGGGATTGAAAAATGATTTTATGCAAAATAATGCCACAATCAGACTTGTAGTCTAGAAGTACCATTAGAGCTAGTTTTCTGGAGCAAGCACAAGAGGCAGGCAGGGGCAGACCAGGGGCCATTGTACTGGTTCAGGTGATGGGTGAGGAAGGTCAGAATTAAGGCATCAATATTCTTGACAGATAGGAGAGAAATGTTTACAGGTTTTCTGTGGGTGGGACACCTGGGTGGCTCCTCAGTCATTAAGCATCTGCCTTTGGCTCAGGTCATGATCCCAGGGTCCTGGAATTGAGCCCCTTGTCAGGCTCCCTGCTCAGGGGTGGGAGCGAGGGAGGCTGCTTCCCCCTCTCCACCACTTGTGCTCTCTTACACACACATACACACACACTCTCTCTCTCTCAAATAAATTAATAAAATCTTAAAAAAATAATAAAAGGTTTTGGTGTCTGACTAACTATGGGCTAAGGAGAAAAAAAGAAGAGAAAAATGATAGCCATTTTATGTTCAAGTAAATAAGGATTCTCTCATCTGATTATATACTGGAATAATCTTGGAAGCTTTGAAAACTGTGCATTCGTGGGCCCCGGACAGAAACTATTAAGTCAAAATCTGTGCCCCAAAACCAGCCCCGGCATCTTTAGCTTTAAAAATTTGCCAGGTTATTTTTAAAAATTTATTATTATGTTATGGTAGTCACCATACAGTACACCATTAGTTTTTGATGTTCCATGATTCATTATTTGCTTCTAACACCCAGTGCTCATTGCAACATGTGCCCTCCTTAATACCCATCACTGGGTGATTTTTAATATGTTTCCAGAATTGGGAAACAATGGTCTAGCTCAGTGGTCTGAAAATTCTGGCTCACAGGCTTGACCTCTTCCCTGGTTGTTCTTCCTCTTTTTCTAAAAAATTGAGATATTTATTGAGATATGTGTAGATTCACATGCAGTTGCAAAAACGTAATTCAGAGAGATCCCTTGATTCCTCAATGGTAACATTTTACAAAACTGTAGTATCATATCACAACCAAGAAATTGACATCAACACAGTCCACTGATATTATTCAGATATTTTCTGCTTCTGCTTTTGTGTGTTATTAGGTGCTACATAATTGTATCCCCCCCTGTGTAGGTACATGTATCCACCACAGTTGTGAAGATAATGAACAACTCTGACACCACCAGGATCCCTTAGGTTGCCCTTGTATGAGCATGTCTATCTGGCCCCCAGCCCCAGGGATGCTGGATGTGGTTAAGAGCAGCCTTCGTTGCCTTGTTCCTGATCCTAAGATGAAAACATTCAGTCTTTCACCATTAAATATGGTGCTGGTTATAGGACCTTAATAGATACTCTTTACTGAGTTGATGTGATTTCCCCCAATTCCTAATATGCTAAAGTTCTTACCATGAATAGCATTGGATTTTGTCAGGTAGTTTTCTGCATTGGCTGATATGATCATAGGATTTTTCTTCTTTAGTTTGTTGATATGATAGTTTGCATTGATTAATTTTCAAATGAGTCCCACATCCTTAGAATAAATATCCCTTCTTCATGGCATATAAAATTATTTTTATACATTGTTGCATTCAGTTTACTGATATTATATTGAGAATTTTTGAGTTTGTGTTCATGAGGGTTATCAGTTGATAGTTGTCTTGTACTGTTTTTGTATGGTTTGGGTGGTCAGGGTAATACTGACCTCGTAAAATGAGTTAGGAAGTATTCCTTCTTCTTTTTTTTTTTTTTTTGGTGATGCCTTTCTTTTTTATTTAATTTTTTTCAGTGTTCCAAGATTCATTTTTTATGCACCACACCCCGTGCTCCATGCAAGTAATCCTTTTAGATGTATTATGTTTTGCAGAGCATTTCACAATGGTTATTTCTTTTTTTAATTTAATTTCTTTTCAGTGTAACAGAATTCATTGTTTATGCACCACACCCAGTGCTCCATGCAATATGTGCCCTCCATAATACCCACCACCAGGCTCCCCCACCCTCCCACTCCCCACCCCCTCAAGACCTTCAGATTGTTTTTCAGAGTCCATAGTCTCTCATGGCTCATCTTCCCCTCCAATTTCCCTCAACTCCCTTCTCCTCTCCATCTCCCCGTGTCCTCTGTGTTATTTGTTATGCTCCACAAATAGGCGAAACCATATGATAATTGACTCTCTCTGCTTGACTTATTTCACTCAGCAAAATCTCTTCCAGTCCCATCCATCTTGATACAAAAGTTGGGTATTCATCCTTTCTGATGGAGGCATAATACTCCATAGTGTATATGGACCACATCTTCCTTATCCATTCGTCCACTGAAGGGCATCTTGGTTCTTTCCACAGTTTGGCGACTGTGGCCATTGCTACTATGAACATTGGGGTACAGATGGCCCTTTTTTTCACTACATCTTTATCTTTGGGGTAAAAACCCAGTGGTGCAATTGCAGGGTCATAGGGAAGCTCTATTTTTTTAATTTCTTAAGGAATCTCCACACTGTTCTCCAAATTGGCTGCACCAACTTGCATTCCCACCAACAGTGTAAGAGGGTTCCCCTTTCTCCACATCCTCTCCAACACACGTTGTTTCCTGTCTTGCTAATTTTGGCCATTCTAACTGGTATAAGGTTGTATCTCAGTGTGGTTTTAATTTGAATCTCCCTGATGGCTAGTGATGATGAACATTTTTTCATGAGTCTGATAGCCATTTGTATGTCTTCATTGGAGAAGTGTCTGTTCATGTCTTCTGCCCATTTTTTGACATGATTATCTGTTTTGTGTGTGTTGAGTTTAAGAAGTTCTTTATAGATCCTGGATGTTGAAAAAGGAAAACAAAAATGGCGGCATCACGTTACCTGATTTCAAGCTTTACTACAAAGCTGTGATCACCAAGACTGCATGGTACTGGCATAAAAACAGACACATAGACCAGTGGAACAGAGTAGAGAGTCCAGATACGGACCCTCAACTCTATGGTCAAATAATCTTCGACAGAGCAGGAAAAAAATATACGGGGGAAAAACACAATGATTATTTCATTGACTTCTGTAATTCTGTGAGAGTTGGGGTGGGGGGTATTAGTTTTTTGTTTTACAGAAGAGAAATCTGCAGTTTAGCAAAATGAACTATTTTATTTGAAATTGCTCAGTAAGCATCCTTAGTTGGAATTTGTATCCAGGCCAGTCTGACATTCAGCTTGAAGTGGAACTAGCTTGCATTGGAAGATATCTGACGTGAGAAGGAGCCAGGGGACTTCTTAGAGCCCATTCCATTCTTGTGATAGGAAAACAGACAGGGGGAAGAAAACCATGTTTTAAGGCTGGAATCTCTGAGGCTACAACTTTATTTCTCTCCCCTTCCGCAAGCAGTTAGACCGGTTTACAATTCCATTACCACTTTCTGTGGAATGAAATAAATAATTTTTTAAAAAGTACATTGTTCTTATAAAAGAAAAGAGAGATTAGTAGCCTTCCATTTGCTTCTTATCTCCTGCTTTTCTGCTAAAAGGTATTTGAAGAGAGTTCATTTTGTTCAAGACAAAGGGGGGGGGCTTTTTATACTTTTCCAGCTGGCCGAGATCACCTGGTTTCCAATTTGGGAGATATGAATAATTGTTTATCTAGAGATTACCAACTCATGCTCCAAACTAATCTCTTGCCCCAGGGGACCCATGGCCGTGATGTTACATTTATTTGTAATGGGGGTGTGAGAAGACAGGCAGTGCATGCTTCCTCTGATGGACGTAAGCAGTTTTCCCATCTGCTCCCATGTGTAAGGTGGCTAGAGAAGAGAGACGAGATTGTTTCTGACTTTGAATTGAAGAAAAATCAGGCAGGTTGAACTAGTTTAATAAATATGCATACACCATTCCAATAATAAATACACATTAATAAATAATAATAAATAAATATTAATAATAAATATGCATACACCCTTACGAACATGACTGTACCGTGTGTGTGTGTGTGTGTACTCGTATGCATTGAGTATGGGGGAGAATTCAGATGTGTGCATGTGCTGAATATTTGTGATTGCACAGGAGATGTACCCTTAGGTATGTAGAAAGTTGTGTCTGTGTTTCTACAGAATGTGTCATGTGCTGTGGTTTTGGATATGCATTCCCTTGTGTGGAAGGTAAGGTGCACTTGCTAATTTAACCAAATACACCATAAGCCCGAGAGATCTAGTGCTCCTGCATGAGGCATGGTCAGGCTTATGTCAGTCTATGTGTATGGACTTCCTGACTCATTTTAAATGATTAGTTCTTTATGAAGAGAGGAATAGTCCAGTTTCTTGACCTCTCTCCTTCTGTGGAATTTAGGTCTAGAATGAGATTGGCCTGGCATCTGGGCCAAATGGATCTGCAAAATGGATTTGAGTCTGGTCTGTAGAAAGGTTTGTGCAGTACCCTTGGGCCAATGTGTTGGGATAGGACTCTTTATCCGAGAGGGGAACAGAGCCAAGAGTCAAATAAAAGCTCTGGGCTTGCTCCACTTGGCCTTAGATGATCTTTGATAGAGTTCTGAGGGAAGAGGCAGTGAGATGCTCATCCTCTAGGAGCTGGCCAAGCAGAAGGGAGAGAGTTTATCATACATTCTTTTCTTTTTCTTTTGGGATTCTTGTCAAAAATCAACAGACCACAGATACATGGGTTTATTCCTGGACTCTCAATTTGATTGCCTTGGTCTGTATACTCCCATAGTATTTTGAGCATACTATTCTGCATAGATGGAAACTGTTCCAGAGACATAACCAGAGAATTGCGTGCATCCTGAAAGGGCCTTCAGAGCCCAAGCCCATCCTCCTCTTGCATGTGGGATCCCATCACAACTTCCTAGACAAAAGATCCTCCAGCCATGGGTCAAATAGTACCTGTGATGATGCTGTTGAACTCCACTGTTACACAGAACACGTGTTCCTAGGAAGTCCCTCCTCCTCTGGGGACTAGTTCCACCTCTTAATAACTTCTTCTTCTCTCTATCCTTTGGGCTTCTGAGTAAAAACGACAACAACCCCCCCCCCCAAAAAAAACACCTCTCTTTCTTTTGAGGATAGTTTGAGGTACTAGAAAGAACACCAGCCTGGTCCTGAGTTCAAATCTCACTTTGTCACCAACTAGTTGTGAAATCCTAGGTAAGGGATTTTCCTCAGGTGGGAAATGAATGTGGGAACGACGGTTCCTGCCACACAAGGGTTGTCGGGCAGATTCAACGAGATGAGGACAGATCATCCCCAATCTCCTTTTCTCCATTCCAAGAAGCCATTTCCCGAAATGGTTCTGCACTTCACCTTATTTACAGACCCCTCAGGAGTTGGTTTTCCATTTTCTAGATGTGCTTCTGTTTGTTGAAACCATTTGGAAAATGTGGTGCTTGGGTCTGCACACAGGGCAGCAGCTGTGTGCTGAGTATCTCCAAGGGACCAGGCTGCTCATCTCCTTTGTAGAGAACAACACGGCTTCTGCTCACATGGGGCCAGGCTGCCCTAGCTTTCCGTAGACTTACCCTGCTGTTCCCGCGCTGACTTGTGCTGCGGTCCCATCATTATGTCATCATAAAGTTCATGGTCTCTCCCACTTCTCCCTCCTCTAGTGTTTGAGCAGGTAATTTTTGAGCCTGAGGGGATTAGGACATATTTAGTCACAAGCAATAAAGCTCATTTTTCCCTCCCAAGGCCTCTTGCCATCGGGTCACTGCATTGTCTCAGTTCTTGCCACTCTCCTCCTTCTCACTTCTGTGGTTTCCAACTCCTACAACTCACCAAGGCCGTTGCCAGCTCAGGAATCTGCCTTGGCCAGGGAGGCTCTCCCCACTCCCTCAATTTCTCATGACTGCCTCCATCTTATGGTACAGGTCCCTCCTCAATCCCCAGCCACATACCTTAAAAAGCCCTTTCTACCTACCTGCTTTCCATTTCATCCTGCTTCATAGCACTTGTCACAGCAGGTGATTATTATTGGTGTACATGTTTATGGTTGGTCTCTTAAACTAGACAGTAAGCTCAACAGAGCAACAGTGGAAACTTTGTCTTCCTTGCTCATTTCTGAATCTCCAGCATCTAGCACAGTGCCTGGCATATAGTAGACATCCAATAAGTCGTTTTTTTAAAAGATTTTATTTATTTATTTGACAGACAGAGATCACAAGTAGGCAGAGAGGCAGAGGGAGAGGAGGAAGCAGGCTGTCTGCAGAGCAGAGAGCCCGATGTGGGGCTTGATCCCACGACCCCGGGACCATGACCCGAGCCAAAGGCAGCGGCCTTAACCCACTGAGCCACCCAGGCGCCCCCAATAAGTCATTTTTGAATGAAAAATGCATACATGTATGAATGAGTTGATTCCTGTTCCATGTAATCTAATTGGATTTGGTCACTTTGATGGAAACTCTAAATTAGATTTTTATTTGGCTCATCCTTGCTTATCTAGCTCTCTTGGCACTATGTTATCTGCTCAGGATGCTAGATTTTCACCCAAATTATTGATGAAAGTATTGGCTGCTGAGGGGTCCAGGATGAGCATACAGTAAGCCAGAAATGACCCTGATGTTTTGGAATATGCTGCAGGGACAAAGGAGGATTCCTGTAAGCTGAGAGGATAAGCCAGTTCCAATTCAGCCTCTTCCAGGGAAAAAGAAACCACTGTACCTGTCCTACCTTGCCTTTTGTTTTTGATGGGCTTCTCTGAATTCAAAAATTGGTAGTGCACATTGACAGTAGTACCATAATAGTAACCAACTGATCTTCCCATCTGCTAAGTAGGGTTCATAGTAGATAGAATAGTAAAATATTGGTAATTCCATCTGGGTCACCTTAATACTCATGCCTGCCTCCTAGGGTTGTCGGGAAAATGGAGAGCACACACAGGAAGTGCCTGGCATGACAACTGACACATATGGCACACTCAGGAACATTCATGATTATGGTTGCTATTAGCCTTGATGTTACCTTTGTTGTGACTGAGCTCCTGCTGGGGGTCAAACACTGCTGTGTGTTTTGCATGGGTTCTCCCACTTCATGATTTGTGAGGATGGAACATCTTTCTGCGCCCGCTGCTCCTTCCATGTGGATGGACGTACGTTAGTGTAACGCTCCTAGCCACTCACCTTCCACCCCCATGTTCGCCTCCATAGAAGCTGAGACTTTTCCTTTGGTGACTTGAGAAGGAGACACCATGCATGAGCCACTCAGTCTTTTCTTTTTTTCCCTCCTTCTTGAAAGGAGATGCCTATTGGGTTGTGTGGTCTTCTTTGTTCCCCAAGCTGTGGTCCACCATGTAGCTCCCTTCCCCTGGCCACCCAATTTAGTAGAGCTTGCCTCATTTCCCTTATCTCATTTTATTTATCTCCAGAGCACTTATCATATAACATTTAGTATTTGCTCTTATTTTCACTCTTTAGTGGGCTTTCACATCATTATGTGATCCTCATTTTTCTTCCTTCCTTCCTTCCTTCCCTCCTTCTTACCCTCCCTCCTTCCTTCCTTCCTTCCTTCCATCCATTCTTCCTTCCTTGTAATATTATTCTATAACCTCAGTGCTCAGAATGGACTCTGGAGAACAGTAGGAGCTTTATAAATGCTAGCTGAACAAACATGGCTCACCTCATTTGTGATGTGTCTCAATTTAGGTGCAGAAGCCAATACCAACAACCAAAAGCAATGCATAAACCTTCTAAAGTCAAGCTTGACAATCTTGCTCACTCACCTGTGGTCATCCCACACTAAACTACGGCCCTGGGCTGAGAAGCCCAGCCAGCCCCCTCTGCTGCTTCTGAACCCACACCAGGGAAGTGTTCTTGCCATGGCCATGGCCATGGCCACAGGCTCCAGCCATAGGTGGGGAAGTGGTGGACAGCACAGTCCCAGGCCCAGATGTGTGCGAGAGATTCACGGCCTCAGTGGAAGAGTGGGAGGCCTGGTTCTCTTTTCCTCTGAGGAAATGTTGTTGCCAGTGTGCTTGCTTCTAGAGATACTAGGGAGAGGTCTAGGGAAAAAACAAACAAACAACAACAACCAGCTATTCAAAATGTATTGTTTTAATCTATACTCCACCACGGTTGGGATGCCACCTGATTTGCAGTGGGTGTGCTCCTCATTTACTTTTTTATTCACTCATTGAGCAAACATTTATGGAGAACATATGGGCCTGCATTTTGTAAGGCACTTAGAAAATGATGATGAGAAAGAAGAAAAAAAGGGAAGAAGAAAACCCACGGTCCTCAATGGAGCTGAGACTTACTTCTCTGCACCCCACCTGAAATGCTATTTTGGCCTTCTCCCTCCTATTCTTTCTCCCATCCACCTCTGTGCCCAGACTGGTGTTATGATGCCTTCCTCCCCAGTCCCTCAAACCTCTCTCTCTCTCTCTCTCTCTCTCTCGCTCGCTGGCTCGCACCTACAGCTTCACTGCACCCAGAATGCACGTGGGGATGCTTACCTATTACATTCAGCTGCTGCCATGTGTGCTAATGGCGTAATCACTAACGTGTCTTAGTCACATACAAAACCCCTGACTTCGATGACAGAGAAACAGCAAACAACTCCTTAGTGCAGTTGTACTTATTGTAGTTCCTGTTTTTCTATTGGAAAATGAGATGATTTTCTAAACTGCGGGTGATATTTATTTTAATCATATTGGTTTGAAGGCTGATATATTTGCTCGCCCTTAGTGTGTGATCCCTCTAGCCAACAGGCCCCGGTCCAGGGTTTCAACGGGTGGGGGTTGGAGAGCTCCAGAGACCCGAGCCTGGGACAGTGGTCCCACCTCTCCTGGGGTCCCAGCTCAGCCCAGGTACAACCCACATTGCCATACATGTGGAATAATTAAGTGGGTTAAAAAAAATTGCTCTGGAATTGCTGACACAAGGTCATGTTTATGGGTGAGCTCTTTTCCTTTGCATTTCTGATTACAGAACTTCCATTTATTTGGGACTATGGAAAGGAAGTGGGGATTTTTATAGCCTGGAGAGGAAATTTTATCCTTCCTTCTGCATCTTGCCTCGACTTGGGGAACTCACTTTCCTCAAAATAGCTGAACTATACCTTGTGTTTAAAATTTTCACATTAGTACCAACTGATTTCACTAAATCTTTGACAATTTCTACTGAGGCTAATATTACTATCTTTATTGTGCAGATGTGAGGCCTGTGGTTCCGCCTCACTTGCCCAAGGTTACCCAGCCTGAAAGTGGCAGAAAGGCATTTTTCACAAATACAGGTTTTCTGTTGCCAAACTGTGAGCTCTTACTCAGGCTGCCCTCATATCTTCATCCTATCCAGTCCCTTCCTTGCCAGCACCTCGTACATTTGCCCAGGGCAGAAACTCCTGAGTAAGGAGGTTCTTTCCGCTGTGGCTTCTAACTTGCTTGGTAGGAACAAGTGCTTGGCTTTCTCAGAGGCTGTGAGAGTTCCCACCCACCAGTTCCACTGCTGGAATCGGAGGTGCCATTTTGCTGGTTTAACTAGATGCTATCATCATAACACACGATTGCTAATTCCCCTCCAGAGTCCCCTAACAGCCAGTTTAGTGGAACACAGGGGCTGCCTTCCTTTTATCTTTTTAATTTTTATAAAGCAAAAATGCATAAACAAAAGGAGAGAACCAAGCTTAGATCTGCTTAGGAAATGCCTCCCAAGTTTTCTCTGGCTTGTTTGTGTCCCTGGTTATCCTTGGCCAAGGCAGAATCTCAATGTCTTTTTAGAGGTAGCAAATTAAGATAAAAACGTGATGAAAAAATCAAAGAGGCAGTGTTGGAACTGGGTACCATGAAGCTGAGACCCTGGCACAGTTGTCTTCTAGCCTCTACCATCAAATCCTTCGACACAGGACAACACCTGGACTTGACTCTATGGCCAGCAGCTCCCAACAGGCTGCACTTCCCTGTCATCCCAAAACACTGTTCATGACCTTAGTCCTTCTGGCTTTTTCATGTTCTCCTTGCTGTCAACCCTCCTTTCCTTATGTTTCCTCTTACTCTCCCACTTCCTTCCTCTTATGAGACACTGTTTCTCCACCCTTCCCTGTACTTTCTGGCTTTTCCCACCGAGAGGTAAATTCTATTTCCCCTCCCCTTGAATCTGGGCTGTCCTGTGACTTTCTTTGAGATGTAGAATATGGCAAGAGTGACCTTATGCCGATTCTGAGCCTAGGACTGAAGGGACCCTGCACATTTCTGTTCATTCTCTTGGCACCATGCTGAGCCACTCTGTCAACAAGCCCAGGCTGGCCAGCTGGATGACAAGGGATACACTGTCCTCTTAGCCCTGGCACTCTAGCTGAGCCAGTCAAATCCCCAAAAGCAGAGTCACTCATCGACTGGCAGTTGACTACAGATTCAGGAATATGCCCAGCCAAAACCAGAAAAACCATCCAACTGAGAGCCAAGACCAACTGTCAACTTGCAGAATGGTGAGCTAACTAAATGGTGTTATCTTAAGCTACTAAGTTAGGAGGTTGTTTTTTCTTTGCAGCACTAGCTAAATTGATACACTTCCATTTCATGCATTTCCAAATCCTCCCTTGAGCCATTTTTCATTTTTATAGATTGGCTTGCCTTTCCAGCTCCAATGATGCCCCCAGCAAACATGACTGTGGCAGCCATGGTAACTGCCTCTCCTCCCATCCAAGTACTAACCAGGCCTGACCCTGCTTAGCTTCCGAGATCAGACGAGATCGGGCGCGTTCAGGGTGGTATGGCCGTAGATGTAACTGCCTCTCCTATGCTTTCTCTAGCCACATGGTTCAAAGGGAGAACTGCCATCATCTTGTTGACTCCACCCCCTTTGCAGGCCAGAGATGACCAAATGGCCCAGTTTGAACAAAATCAGAGTACTTTACTCCCAAACAATGGTGATTCGTCCAATATGGGGAAGGCACATGAACCAAACCAGGGCAAATGAAGTCCTTCATGGCATTTCCCAATTGGACAACTGAAGCAGAGTAAGAAAAACTTTACACACTAGAAAAGAGACTGTAAAGATATCAGCTGGAAGCTATAACTGGCCAACTTGTCAAAAGGAGAAGCTGATCTAGAAGAATAGAGCTGGAGGACCAAAGCTGAATCACAAGAGGGTGAATCTGCAGGTGGACTTAGAGCCCCTGGGGTCAGCCTTCCCTGACCTTGGTGTGGACTTGATTTGTGGGCCAATAATGACCCTTATTTGCCTAAGCTAGTATGAGTTAGGCCTCTGTGTCTGGCTACCACGATCCTGAGTGAGAACTACTCCATGGCCATTGATCTTCCCTGAGCTGTGAAACCTAGGGAAAGGTCTTGCCTGTGGAGTTGCTTGTGACCCCCCTAGCTTGATTTAAATGCAGTTGGCATCTGGAAATATTTATCATCATATACATCTTTTTACATGCTTCTTTTCTTCTGTTTAGTCAAAACATAGTGTCTGTGATGGGCAAGAGCTGAAGGTGCATTTGATATTAAAGACAAACCACCTGGACTCTGTCCACCCTTAGCTAGTTCATAATCGGGGAGGGTAAGAAGGGAGTAGCTGGCCAGTTCTCTCTCACTTGGTAGATACCGCAATACAGGAGACATCAAGCACAGTGATAACATGGGAAAATCATGTGATCCGGCCAGTAGGGTGGAAGGTCTCCTGGTGGAATGACATGTGCTGGCTACAACAGCTGATCCTAACTCACCAGGTAAAAGCAGAAGGTACAGGGTGAGTCCGTTTCCTGAAGAGGGGATTTATATGTGGAGGGAATTTGGGGAACAGAAAGTTGAGGTAACAGAGGAGAAAGGGATGAAAACAGAAGGAACATAAAAATGTTTTCAGGGGCCAGGGCATAAATAGACTTTGGGTCATGCAACAAGGTTAGGCTTTTTTTTTTTTTTTAATTGAGATTGGTAGGAAATTGTGGAAAGTTTTCAGTCAAGGAATGAACTGATTGGACATGTGCTTTAAGAAGATAGGTTTAGCATCTGTGCAAAGAACAGATTAGAGCAGGGAGAGCCTAGGGCAGGAAGATGGGCTGATCATCCAGGAGAGGGATGGTGAAGGTCCGAGCAACTCAAGGCAGAAACCTTGGGCTTTGGGAATGGAAAAGAAGGATAGATGAGACACACTAAAGAAGCAGAAGCAACAGGAACTGGAGATTGAAGGGATGTGGGGTGATGTTGGGAGGAGAGCAGGAAAACTCTCTCCAGAGTTGCTTCTATCAGTGACAAATCAGCCCTGAATTGGAAGCACACATGGGCAGTGCTGACGCCTTTGGGTCCAGATCCAACAATCTCCCTGATAAAAGAAATCTTGGAACAAGAATGGCTGGAGAATATTGGCACCTCAAGTCCTGGTTGATCTAGTAGCCATGGACTCTGCTGTTAGGTTCCCCAGTCCCTTCAGACTGTTAAAAGCATAGCCCCCACCCCAAGGCCTCACTCCCCCATGGCAAACAAATCAACAGGCTCCTTCTCTTGTGTGCTGGCTACCTGGTTCACTGTCCAGTGCCCTCCCTCAGCTGTATTTGTAGCTGTTAATGGTTGTTCATCTGGCTTTTACAGTTTGTTCTTGGCAAGAGGCTTGGTCTCATACTAAGTCTTCCAACTTGAGTAAAACGGGGAGTTCTAGCCTCAACTGCATTTAATCCAGTGCCATGTTGAAGGTCCACTTCAGTGCTATCAACATTTCCACCGGGAATAGAACTGGAAATATTCAGCAAGCGCCTGACGTTGCCAGGCAGTTTGCTAGGTGCTTGATATAAAACACAAGCAGTATTCTTTAGTGGTTGAGTACAGTGCTCTCAAGAGAGGCTGCCTCGGTTTAGATTCAGAACTTATTACCTAAACTCAGGCAACTTATCTAATTCCTCTATGCCTCGGGGCCCTCATTTATAAGACCAAGGTGGCAGATACCTCTCTTTTGGAACCATTGTGAGAGGTCGAAGGCATAATGCCAGAAATATCAGGGTGTAGTGCCTCGCTAACATTAAATACCTAGTAAATGAGAGTACTTATTAATATTTTCTCACTTCCATGGCACCATAACCCTGAGAAATAGTATCACTGACCCTATTTCATGAACGATGAAAATGAGACTAGGAGAAGAACATAGGAGCATAGGTGAGCATATATGCAAATGCGCATGTGTACACATGTGAGATCATGCATAAACATGTATGTATGAATGTGTGAGAGGATGTGTGTGGGTGTTGGGGGAGTGAGAGGATCAGAGAAATAACCACATTAGTGCTGGACTAGACAAATCAAGGTAAGAGAAAGAGGCAAGTCGCGATGTCCACTAGGTTGCAGCGCCAAACCTAGTGTCTGGCACAAATGTGGCACTCTAATTTTTTTTAATTTAATAAATTTATTTTTTTTTAATTTAAACATGTAATGTAACCCCACCACCCTCTCCCAACCCCCCTCCTCCCCACCCCCCTCAGTTTGTTTTATGACATTAAGAGTCTCTTTTGGTTTGTCTTCCTCCCAATCCCATCTTGTTTCATTTATTCTTTTCCTATCCCCTTAGCCCCCACCCCCACTGCATCTCCACTTCCTCATATCAGGGAGATCATATGATAGTTGTCCTTCTCTGATTGACTTATTTCACTAAGCATAGTTCCATCCATGTCTTCGCAAATGGTAAGATTTCATTTCTTTTGATGGCTGCATAGTATTCCATTGAATATATATACCACCTCTTCTTTATCCATTCATCTGTTGATGGACATCTAGGTTCTTTCCATAACTTGGCTATTGTGGACATTGCTGCTATAAACATTTGGGTACATGTGCCCCTTCGGATCACTACGTTCATATCTTTAGGGTAAATACCCAGTAGTGCAATTGCTGGGTTATAAGGTAGCTCTATTTTCAATTTTTTGAGGAATCTCCATGCTGTTTTCCAGAGTGGTTGCACCAGCTTGCATTCCCACCAACAGTGTAGGAGGGTTCCCCTTTCTCCACATCCTCGCCAGCATCTGTCATTTCCTGACTCGGTCATTTTAGCCATTCTGACTGGTGTGAGGTGGTATCTCATTGTGGTTTTGATTTGTATTTCCCTGATGCCCAGTGATGTGGAGCACTTTTTCATGTGTCTGTTGGCCATCTGGATGTCTTCTTTGCAGAAATGTCTGTTCATGTCCTCTGCCCATTTCTTGATTGGATTATTTGTTCTTTGGGTATTGAGTTTGCTAAGCTCTTTATAGATTTTGGATACTAGCCCTTTATCTGATATGTCATTAGCAAATATCTTCTCCCATTCTGTCAGTTGTCTTTTGGTTTTGTTGACTGTTTCCTTTGCTGTGCAAAAGCTTTTGATCTTGATGAAGTCCCAATTGTTCATTTTTTCCCTTGCTTCCCTTGCCTTTGGCATTGTTCCTAGGAAGAAGTTGCTGCGGCTGAGGTCGAAGAGGTTGCTGCCTGTGTTCTCCTCAAGGATTTTGATGGATTCCTTTCTCATGTTGAGGTCCTTCACCCATTTTGAGTCTATTTTTGTGCGTGGTGTAAGGAAATGGTCCAACTTCATTTTTCTGCATGCAGCTGTCCAATTTTCCCAACACCATTTGTTGAAGAGGCTGTCTTTTTTCCATTGGGTATTCTTTCCTGCTTTGTTGAAGATTAGTTGACCACAGACTTGAGGGTCTATTTCTGGGCTCTCTATTCTGTTCCATTGATCTATGTGTCTGTTTTTGTGCCAGTACCATACTGTCTTGATGATGACAGCTTTGTAGTAGAGCTTGAAGTCTGGAATTGTGATGCCACCAACTTTGGCTTTCTTTTTCAATATTCCTTTGGCTATTCGAGGTCTTTTCTGGTTCCATATAAATTTTAGGATTATTTGTTCCATTTCTTTGAAAAAATTGGAAGGGATTTTGATAGGCATTGCATTAAATGTGTAGATAGCTTTAGGTAGCATAGACATTTTCACAATGTTTATTCTTCCAATCCATGAGCATGGCACATTTTTCAATTTTTTTGTGTCTTCTTCAATTTCTTTCATGAGTACTTTATAGTTTTCTGAGTATAGATTCTTTGCCTCTTTGGTTAGGTTTACTCCTAGGTATCTTATGGTTTTGGGTGTAATTGTAAATGGGATTGACTCCTTAATTTCTCTTTCTTCTGTCTTGTTGTTGGTGTAAAGAAATGCAACTGATTTCTGTGCATTGATTTTATATCCTGACACTTTACTGAATTCTTGTACAAGCTCTAGGAGTTTTGGAGTGGAGCCTTTTGGGTTTTCCACATATAGTATCATATCATCTGCAAAGAGTGATAGTTTGACTTCTTCTTTGCCGATTTGGATGCCTTTAATTTCTTTTTGTTATCTGATGTGGCACTCTAATTTAAATACTTTTTTTTAAAGATTTTATTTATTTATTTGACAGACAGAGATCATGAGTAGGCAGAGAGGCAGGCGGGGGTGGGGGGAAGCAGGCTCCCTGCTGAGCAGAGAGACCGATGTGGGACTCGATCCCAGGACCCTGGGATCATGTCCTGAGCTGAAGGCAGAGGCTTCAATCCACTGAGCCACCCAGGAGCCCGTAATTTAAATACTTACTGATGCAGGGGATTTAGAAAACATTTAAACATAAAGGAAACAACTCACAGTAGAATTTAAGTGAGAAAATACAATCCGTAAGATCTTTACACACTAACACATATATACTATCCATCCATCCATCCACCTATCTAGAGAGATGGACAGACAGAAAAATGAACATACATACACCAAAATTTTAGCAAAGGTTATAACTAGCTGTAGAATTAATATTAATACTTTAATATTCTTCTTTTTTAAATTTTTTAAAATTTATTTAATTTCTTTTCAGTGTAACAGAATTCATTGTTTATGCACCACACCCAGTGCTCCATGTAATACGTGCCCTCCATAATACCCACCACCAGGCTCCCCCAACCTCCCACCTCCTGCCCCTTCATAACTCTCAGATTGTTTTTCAGAGTCCATAGTCTCTCATGGTTCATCTCCCCTTCCAATTTTTCTTCTTTACAGCTTCTGCATTTCCTACATTTTATACAAGGCACTTGTCTGACATGGTACTTAATTCACTTTCTATTACAAACACACAGGACTTATAAAATTTAAGAACTCTAAGGAAAATTACTTTACAGACATCACCACGTGGCCTTCGTGGTTTAAAATATAAGAAGTTCTAGAATAAACTGCACTTAGTTCTCATTCTAAGTATGAATCCAGTGATTCTCAGTAGACCCTTATGTGATTGTCAGAAACATCATGATTGTTTTTGCTTGCTCGACCATCGTTGACCAGAATTGGATTGGCTGTAATGATTTGTTCTGGTTACAGCCACACCGCTGGTCCACGTGTGATGCCTAGTCTTTACTTTTTTAATGGTGTAAGTATCCATGAACCTCCCTCGGATACTACCTGACCCACCTGCACATTTGCTTCTCCTATCCTGTCCTCCAGACTATCTGCACCTTCCCCCATCACATGCACATATGCACACACACACACACACACGTGCGCGCGCGCGCACACACACACACACACACACACACACACACACAGCACAAACCCTCTAGGGTCTTCTGCTTGTTAATACTTGGGTAGGGAGACCAGCGCTGAACACTAGAGACAGGATTTGCCAAGAGTGAGAGAGCCCTTATAGATGCTTTCTTGAGGAGGACTGTTGCCCCTCCATGTACTATGGTCCCTGAAAGCAGCATCTGGCTCATGATAGGTCCTAAAAGATCATTCGTGAATGAGTGAATGATTTAAAGGAGCAAGACACGGGGTCTGCCAATGGGTCCATTCTAGCTGACCCTAACCTTCATTAGTGGGAGGCTTTGGTTGAAAAATGAAACTAGCAGGGCGCCTGGGTGGCTCAGTGGGTTAAAACCTCTGCCTTTGGCTCAGGTCATGATCTCAGGGTCCTGGGATCGAGCCCTGCATCGGGCTTTCTGCTCAGCAGGGAGCCTGCTTCCTCCTCTCTCTCTCTCTGCCTGTCTCTCTGCCTACTTGTGATCTCTGTCTGTCAAATAAATAAATAAAATCTTAAAAAAAAAGAAAAATGAAACTAGGAAACTCTTGGGTTCCAGGATGTCTTGGCAGATTTGTTAATTGGTGAGAACAGTGGTTCCCAAACTTGGCTAAACATCAGACTCACTCAGATACTTAAAATCATTAAGAATGCCAATCCCTGGGTCCCACTCCAGGCCCACTGAACCTGACTCCCTTCAGGTGATGTACAAGAAGGTTTGGCAGGGCCTGGATTAGAATAAAACAGAGAAGACCAGAACCTGTTGTGTGTTAGCATTATTTTTCACTGAGAAAACTTGGTGCTGTGGCCACAGGAGGCCTCAGCAATGTGAACCTTCGTTCCCATGGGAACTCAGCTGGAAAGTTCCCTCCAAGCTGAGAGAAGAAGCCCAGAGAACACTAGGAGGAGGAAATACCCAGGCTTTGCTCAACCAGTAGGCCAGGGACACAGTGGGGTGGCAGTTTGAACCTCCAGAGGAGTAGAGGAAAGAGTTAGAAAACTCCAGTTCCCCTAAGGGAAGAGAATGACCCCAAATTTTGGAGAAAAGACTGAAATGAATGAATTTCAGAAATGTCAGATGGAGCGGCTTAGGCCAACACAAATGAAGATGTGGGTTTGCCCTGCCACTGAGCAGATTTAAGTCCAATGACCTTTCTGTGTGACTCACACCTTAGGACAAATCATACCAAGAAAAGAATGGTAGGTAAAATGAAGTAAGAGGCATAAAGAAGGAGTAGCTGATGGGACGCTTGGGTGGCTCAGTCGGTTGAGCACCTACCTTAAGCTCAGGTTGTGATCCCAGGGTTCTGGGATCGAGCCCCACCTTGGGCTCCCTGGGGAGCCTGCTTCTCCCTCTGCTGCTCCCCATGCTTGCTCTCTCTCTCTCTTTGTGTCAAATAAATACATAATAGAATCTTTAAAAAAGAAAAAGCAGGAGTGGAATTGTCTTATCAATTTGCTTTATACAATATGGCCTTAGTCTATGGATTCAGAAGGATAAGGATGTGCTATTCTCTCCCCTTCAGGAAGAAGGTAGGCAACTGATTCCATCTCTGCAGAAATACGTAGGTGTCCCGGGACAGGTTTTTGGAGCCTGACAGAATCTTGGCTCTAACGTGTAGCTATTTTGTACTTTAAGGCACATTTCTTAACATTTCTGGGTCTCCATTTCCTCTTTGGTATAGAGCAAACATCCCAGATTTGGCCTGAAATATGTCTGGTGTGAACAGCTATGAATGAGTGTGAGATAGACACCCCCAAATGCAATTTTCAGAAGTCCACTCGGTTGAGGGGTTTGGTGGAAGGGACATCACCAGTGCCTGAGCACAGGGGAGGGGAGCTGGGAGAAACAAACTGCAAATTGTGCTTCTAACCCAGAGTAGGCCTAACCCTGCGTCCAGAGCCTAGGAAAAGAAACCATGTAGGCAGAAGCTCGAGGAATGGTTTCTGCTGTTGTTTTTTAAAAACCTCCTTGAGATACTGGTGCCTGGGGGCTGAGGGGACCCAGGCAGATGCCGGGTTAGGGAGAGGGGAACGTTTCTCTCTGGGCCACCTTATGGCTTTGGCCCTCTCTTGGTGAGGTCCCTGGGAAAGGAGTACCACTGATACAGATCCCAGGACTCTGGGATCACGACCTGAGCCGAAGGCAGATGCTTAATGACTGAGTCACCCAGGACCCCTATGGACTGAATAATCCTTGGGGCTGGTGGGGAAAATAACACGAGTTGTATTATTTATTTATTTATTTATTTATTTAGTATTTAAACATATAATGTAACCCCACCACCCTCTCCCAACCCCCCTCCCCCCCATCCCCCTCAGTTTGTTTTATGACATTAAGAGTCTCTTTTGGTTTGTCTCCCTCCCAATCCCATCTTGTTTCATTTTTTCTTTTCCTACCCCCTTAGCCCCCACCCCTGTTGCATCTCCACTTCCTCATATCAGGGAGATCATATGATAGTTGTCTTTCTCTGATTGACTTATTTCGCTCAGCATAATACCCTCTAGTTCCATCCATGTCGTCGCAAATGGTAAGACCCGAATGTTTATACCAGCAATGTCCACAATAGCCAAGTTATGGAAAGAACCTAGATGTCCATCAACAGATGAATGAATAAAGAAGATGTGGTATATATATACGATGGAATACTATGCAGCCATCAAAAGAAATGAAATATTTCTTTTTTTTTCTTTTTTCTTTTTTTTTTACCTAGTGGGTTTTTTAAGTTTTTTTTTCTTTTTATTTAAGCTTTATTTAAACATATAATGTAACCCCACCACCCTCTCCCAACCCCTCTTCCCCCCACCCCCCTCAGTTTGTTTTATGACATTAAGAGTCTCTTTTGGTTTGTCTCCCTCCCAATCCCATCTTGTTTCATTTTTTCTTTTCCTACCCCCTTAACTCCCACCCCTGTTGCATCTCCACTTCCTCATATCAGGGAGATCATGTGATAGTTGTCTTTCTCCAGTTGACTTATTTCGCTAAGCATAATACGCTCTAGTTCCATCCATGTCATCGCAGAAATATTTCTTATTTTTTAAAAGATGTTATTTATTTGAGAGAGAGAGAGAGAGCATGAGGAGGGGGAGGAACAGTGGGAGAGGGACAAGCAGACTCTACACTGAGCACAGAGCCCGACCTGGGGCTCAATCTCACGACCTTTAGTTCACGACCTGAGCCAAAACCAAGAGTGGGATGCTTAACTGACGGAGCCATTCAGGTGCCTCTGGAGGGTTGTGTTATTTCTCAAAGTACGCCCACGACAAGACCAGATGCACACCCTTCTGATACAAAATGAGGCTAAATTCAAGATTCGCTGTGAATGTTTGTGTGTAAATGAAGTATGTGTGTGTGTGTGTGTGTGTGTGTAGACAGGATATTCAATCCCCAGGTACCAGAGTGCTGTGAGGTCATGTGTGGTACACAGGGAATCGTGGCACATGTTGATGACGTTGAGCTGGGGTTGTGGTGGACTATGTGTGAGAGTCTGTGATGGGCAGTGACGTAGGGTAGCTGGGATGGGGAGATGTGTGTGTGGGACTGCAACTGGCATACTGGCAAGTGTGTAATGGGTGGAGTGTGGCAGAGCATGGCAGGGAAGGAGTTATGTGTGTGCTTGTTTACCTGCAGGGGTGATGGGGAGGGGGTGTTAGAAGGTGATGACATGGCGTGGACCGGGAGAATACATTTGCCTGCCAGTGTGTGGGGCATATTTGAGGGCCTATTCACAGAATTTGATATTCTGTGAGTGTTAGGGAGCTCATGGATCTTGTCCCCATTACATTACCTTGTTTACAGTTTCTTTTTTCACTTATGGCTATCTTATTTATCTTACATAATCTATATTATTTATTCGATTGTTTGTCCACTGGAATATACGCTCCATGAGGTCTATCTAGCCCACATCCATCTCTTTCACCGACGTAACATTGATTCTTTAGAATAGCGTGAGTAAATAAGTGGGTGTGGGGGGTGACGTGGCAGTGGAGTGTCTGTGCCTTTGAGTGTATGCAATATGGTGGTAGAGAATTTTCTAGAACAGTGGGAATGAGATTACAGAACTTGTCATCTGTGAGTTAGTGAGGAGGTGAAGGGAGGTTTGCAGAGGTGAGAGGCGTTACACGTGCTGGTGCACTGTGTACACGTGAGCAGGCCCTAAGAGCGTGAGTGTGTACTTGAGGGTGTGGGGTTGGGCGCAATGTGCAGGGAGAAGGTGTGGGATGTATTTCTGTTTGAGTGAATGTCATTTACGATCTCCACTGACTCTCTGGGGTGTATCTCATCAGGCCCTGACTCCCCCAGGTTCCAGGGACCTGACCCTCTATTGTGTCCTCCTAAAGAGGAATCTGTCTCCTCAATGGGGTCTCAAGATCCATAATTGTTTGGCACAGGCACACAGGTGGGGTTAAGGGGAGATAGAATTTTGCCTTCTTAAGTCATCCCTCAAGTGAGAAGCAGGTCTTCTTGGATAACTGTAAGATGTGGTTCTAAAATATGAAAGCCTGGGGGCCTGGGTGGCTCAGTTGGTTAAGCAGCTGCCTTTGGCTCCGATCATGATCCCAGGGTCCTGGGATTGAGCCTCTCATGGGGTTCCCTGCTTGGTGGGAAGCCTGCTTCCCCTTGTCCTCCTGCTGCTCCCCCTGCTTGTGCGCACACTCTCTCTCTATCTCTCTCTGTCAAATAAATAAAATCTAAAAAAAAAAATTAAAACATGAGAGCCTAATGGCTTTGTTTGTTTGTACCAGTCATGTGCTGTGGCTGTGTGTGTGTGTGTTTCTTCTCTCAAAGAGCCAAGGCTTTACCTCCTGGATCCTGGAAACACTTTCTAAGAGCTGAACAATTAAATTCTGAAGGTGTAAATGTCCTTGTAAGTTCGGTTCCTTGTTCTTGAACTAGAGAGTTCTCCTCTAGTTATTTCTGAAGAATTATCCTTTTGCTTGTCTTTTCTAGTTTTGCTGATAAGAGCTCACAGTGCCTACTAATTCTTTTGGCCAGTTCTAGAATCACAGCAGCTTTGGGCACCTTCTTCCTCATCTGAATGACCTCGTAACTCTCCATCCCAATTTATCTTGAGTTCTATCTATTTTCACTTTTTTGGAAAAAAAAAACCACTCTGGGCACTTTGGAGCTTTTAGGTTTAGGATCCATCTTTCTTTTTTCTTCCCCTGTGTCCTTGATGTAGTTGGAAGGCAGTTGATTAACTGCAAGGAACTACATTAGTGTTTCAAGGGTAGTATAATGCTCAAATTGGCTACCTGAGTAATGTGAAAAAATATATTTTTCCTGGAAATCCTCAGTTAGATAGTTTGACCTAAAATTTACTAAGTGCTGTGCACTATAAAAGGTACCTTCCCTGTCCTCTTCCTTTAACCTATTATGTGAAAAGCATTGTCTTAGAACCTGAAAGTGGGATGGGAAGAGGCAGAGATTCTAAAAAAAAAACAACAACAAAGAAACAACCAATAAGTAAAAAATATGCCTGGTTTAAGGAAAGAGATTTTTGAAAGAACAGCACCTAGATATGCCTAGGTGGCTCAGTTGTTAAGCGTCTGCCTTTGGCTCAAGTCGTGATCCCAGGGTCCCAGGATCCAGCCCTGCATTGGGTTCCCTGCTCAGCAGGGTGTCTGCTTCTCCCTCTCCCTCTGCCTACTGCTTCCCCTGCTTGTGCTCCCTCTCTCTGTGTCAAATAAATAAATAAAATCTGGGAAGCAAGGAAGGAAGGAAGGAAGGAAGGAAGGAAGGAAGGAAGGAAGGAAGGCAAGCACCCAAATGACAAACTTGGACCATCACTGCCATCGGTATCACCATTACTGTCATTCCCTCTGCCAATGACCTTAACCTGTAAAGTTTACAGAATGTGAACCATTGTTTTCTCTTCTGCTCTTAAACTCATATTAAAAAGGTAAAAGATTTTTTAAAATGTAAATGATTATTGGCATAACCTAAATCTTGACCCCTCCAGTGTGGGTTTTATAGACCACAGATTTTATGGGGTCACTCCTCTGCCCAAGATCATTCAACTCCCCAGTCTAAATTCAGATCAAATCCAAACTCTTCTAATAGTCAGTGAGACCATGTCCTGTCATTTGTTTTAAATCTTATCTGCATGTAAATTAATCATCTGGGGCATACTAGATGGTGCCAGGCTGTGTGACTTGGGGTGCAGAGGTGGGAAAGAAATACAGAGCCCCATTTTTGACCTCAAGAACCTCATGGTCCAGCAGGAGAGGCGAGGCATAGCACAAATGGCAGCAGCCAAGTCTGTGCTGGGTGGAGGGTAGTGATGAAACAGTAAAAAGAAGATGCTTCTGGAGCTGAGCCTGGAAGATGGGGCAGGAGTGTTCCAAGAGTCTATGTGATTACAGAAAGGGATGGGGTCCTCAGCCAAGCCCTCTGGCTTGCTTATCATACATGTTTAACCTCTCAGCATTCACTGATACATTTCTATTGCTAGAAATGTCCATCCCCTCTTCCCTTACTTATCCAAATCCTGCCTCCTTTGCAAAGACCATATCTAATGTCTGCTTTGCCATGAAGCCTTCACTGGGGCCTGTCTTCTCTCTATATCCTCCCTGAGTTTCCCAGTCCAGACCATCATGCTCAGTACTACTTTTTTTGGGCAATGGTCTTGTTTCTCTACTAGCGAAGAAAAGTGAAGGCAGTGGGCTTGGTTCTCATTCTTGGTAAAGCGAGGCAGAGTCTAAAGAGCAGGACAGTGCAATGTTTAGAAGAAGGTTCTTTTTAAAAAAAATTTTTTAGGGACGCCTGGGTGGCTCAGTTGGTTAAGCGGCTGCCTTCGGCTGAGGTCATGATCTCAGCGTCCTGGGATCGAGTCCCACATCGGGCTCCTTGCTCGGCAGGGAGCCTGCTTCTCCCTCTGCCTCTGCCTGCCTCTCTGTCTGCCTGTGCTCGCTCTCTCTCTAACAAATAAATAAATAAAATCTTAAAAAAAATTTTTTTTAATTTATTTTTAAAATTTCTTTTCAGTGTTCCGGAATTCATTGTTTAGGTACCACACCCAGTGCTCCATGCAATACGTGCCCTCCACAATACCCACCACCAGGCTCCCCCAACCTCCCAACCTCCTCCCCTCCAAAACCTTCAGTTTGTTTCTCAGAGTCCACAGTCTCTCATGGTTCGTCTCCCCCTCCGATTCTTGAAAGCCAGACTCTGAGAGCTGAGACTGCGAGGACCCTCGTGTTTACCACATGTGTCACTTCCAGAGTTATGACATTTCCTGTGCCTTAGTTTACTCATCAGCAAAATGGGAATGATGAAATCGATTTATTGCCAGAATTAAATACGTTTCTAAGCGGAAGGCCTTTAGAACCGTGCCTGAGAAGTGGAAAGCACTAAATAAATGTTGCTAGTCATTATTACAGTCTGAATCAATGACCCTGCTATTTTATAGAGGAAGAGGCTCAGAGGGGGAAAGGGACCTTCCTAATATCACTTAGATGGTCATGACGGGCAAGGAACAGAGCTGAGACAGCACTTGTGTGTTCTAACTCCCAGCCAGGGGGTCTTTGGGCAGCATCGTGTCACAGGTCCTAGCCTGACCAAACATGTTTATTGAGTAACCGATTACCAGTGAGCCCAGCCAGCAACCCCCTGCCCCTGGAAGAACTGGTTGGATGTGAGAAGAGAACAGCTAATCTGGTCCAAATCCTGGTGGTCTGAGCTTCCCTGCCCCAGAGTCGCCCATAGGACCACTAAGCCAGCCTTCGGGGAAGACATTGCTTGTGGGGCTAGAAGAAAGGAAGAGCCGGGTGGTTTGAAATTAATGCTCTCCGATTGGGTTTAAAAGCCCCACCTTCTCTCTCCATCTTCTGTTACAACCTGGAGGCACCTTGGCTTTTTCCAGCTTAAGGAGCAGCTCCATTTAAAAGCCATTAGTTTTTTAATTGCTGAGAGATTGCACTCCCGCTGCCTGGCTGCAGGCCCTCACTTGGTACTAGGTACCAAGGAAGCGATGTGCCAGGCAGCCAACCATGGCCCGTTGCCTCACAGAGCAGAACTGGCCTGCGCTCTCCCTAACCCAGCCCAGGCCCTTTTCTTATCTGAAGCTTCTCCTTCTGCCTCAGTTACCCAAGTGTGCAGCTGGGGAGGCAGAAGTGACCTGACCATCTATTCCCTCCTTGACCACAGACTTGCAGTATAAGCTCGGGCAAGTTCATGTGATCCTCAGGACTGTAGTTTCTCGGTGACCGTAAGCACCATTTACTGGATGTCTTCAATGCATTCATTTCAGGCCCGTCCTCATGCATCTGACAACCCAGCCCAGAAGATTTGTTTATCCATTTCCTAGGCAAGGAAGCAGGCTCCGAGAGGTGAAGTGACTTGTTCAAGGACACACAGGTGATATGCAGAGAAGCTCAGACTCAAAGCGGTGTGACAGGTGGAAAGAGCGAGAAATACCATGGTGTTAATCCAGCTTCTGCCAGTACTGATGGGCTATCCTGCAGCAAATTCTTTCTGCCAAGTGGCAAAGCCTTTCATATAAACAAGAACTTTATATTTAATATTATGTGGCACGGTGCTTCCCAAAACATGCCTACACATCTGACTCACCACCAGAAGCTTCATAAAAACAGATTCTTACACCTTGATCCAAACCTGGAGAATCACAGATCTCTGTGGAGGGGACCTGGGCGTCTGAGGTGGAGCGAGCTCCTTGCCAAAGGAAGCGAGTTCCCCGCCATGGAAGCCTTTGTTAAGTCAAGTGCAGCTGGATGGAGCAGGAGCAGACACCTTCCAAATTTGGTTGCATCACTTAACACAGGTGTGTTTTGCGCTCCTGTACTGTCTGCTGTCAGTACGGGGCCCTCTCTGGAGCAGCTGGCCTCCACATGGTGGCTCCCATTGCAAGCTGTCCTGACCTGTGGCCTTGCCATGGGGACGCGTGCTTCTGGGATGCTCCCTGGTGGGAAGAGAGCTCTGGCAACGGGCTGCTTCCACCCCAAAGTGATGCACACCACTTTGGATTATATTTCCTTGTTCAAAGTAAGCCCTGCTCACTAGAAATAATGTGAAGGGAGCAAATAAGGGCAGTCATCTCCGTGTGTCCCAGAGTGATCAACACTGGCAAACAGTAGAAATGTCTGTTGCTGTGACCCAATGGAACTGCTCAGATGATGCCTTCATGAACACCTGGATGCACAGATGGGGGATCGGAAGGAAGGCCAAGGCCCAGGAATGATTCTCAGGAGAGGTCATAGCCATTCATGCATTCATTCATTCATTCATTCATTCATTCATTCCAAAAACAATCTCTGAGCTCCTGCCATGTGTTTAGCACCAGACCAGGGAATAAAGAAACCAAGAGGAGTCACACACAGGCTTCCCAGCTTAGGGCATTGGGTCAAGTGCAGCAGGCACACCTGTGAACAGATAATGAAGATAAACAGCCCCAAACACCAACTGAAGATAAGAGCAGAAAGGATTCTCTAAATGGGGGAACAGTATGTGTGAAGTCACAGGAATAGCAAATAGTAGAGTGTGCTCATGGGTCTGTGACATTTCTGTGTGGCTAGGGCCTTGGGTAAGAGAAAGAAATGCCTGGAATAGTTAAGTCTGGGTAGGGCAGTGAAGATAAAGGTTGGGGGCGTGGAAACATGGGGTGGGGAAGGCGGATGGTGGGAGACCCTCAGAGGTGCCATATCTTCTTACTGGCTTTCTCTGTGTCCTTTTGATGTGGTGGAAAACACTTTGGTTTGGGACATACCTGGTTTACAAAAGCAATTCCCCCAATGACTAAGAGATTTTGGGCAGGGAACCCGATGTCCCTGGACCTGTTATACCACTTGTAAAGTGGGTATCTGCACAGCCATGGGCAGGCCCACCCTGACCCCTCTTCAAGAGAGAACCTGCTGTGAGGAATGGAGTTGGCTGACAGCTCTAGCTGTCATGCCTTCAGGACCGGTGGCCAAGCTGATGTCCAGCTGCTCCTAGCCAAGGACTGAGCACGTGGCAGGGACTATAATCAGCACTCCTGCCCACCGTGGGACTCTTCTAACAACCCATCTCTGCTCTGGGGCTGCCCCCGTCTTGCTGAGACTTTCTCCGAGCTGCACCTTAGCCCTCCGCTCTTCCTACCCAGACTTCCACCCTCCCTTCACAGGTGTCAGACCTGCATCTTGGTCTGAGACCCTCCGCAACTACTCCTGCTCTCTCCCTTTTAATCCCCATAGGCCTTTAACCCAGTGAATGCCTTGTGCTTCTGGTTCCATCTCGGCTACTGCTTCCCGGAGAAGACTAACTGACGCAGGATCGTGCCAGCATTGTGAGTCTGAAAGCATTAAAGGTTACACAGTAGGGGGTGTACAGTGGGTAGATAATGTGTATTAGTCTCTTGTCTCATGGGCTCATTTCCGCTTGTACCTTAGAGGAATACACTGTGGTGAAAAGGACACCAGGCTGGGAATCCTCTGGTTTGGGTTTCAAAGTCTGTCTTTGTCAGTTTTTAGCCATGTGACTATGGTGCAAAAAGTTATTCATTCTGAGCCCCAGTTTCCTTATGATTAAAAAAACGGATAGCAGCGGGGCCCTAGGTGGCTCAGTCAATTGAGTGTCTGACTCTTGATGTCTGCTCAGGTCATGATCTCAGGGTCGTGAGACTGAGGCCCGTGTCCAGCTCTGCACTCAACATGGAGTCTGCTTGAGATTCTCTGTCTCTCTCTTTCCCTCTGCCCCGCCCCCCATGCACACTCTCTCTCAAACAAAACAAAACAAAACAAAACAAAAAACAAACAAACAAACAAAAAAAGCCCCCAAAACCCCATCTGCCTTCAAGAGCAGTTCTGCACGATTAAATAAGAAGGCCCACATTAAAATGGAAGGTCAGATGTTTTGTTGACCATCCCTCTGAACTCTTTTTCTTCTGAAAACGTCCCTCCATCCTTCTCCATCTCCCCGCTGTGTCTCCTTCCTTTACACTTGAAAGTCAAGTGCTCCCTTGGGGCCCAAAGAGTCTGGGCTTTGAGTAAGGTGCTGGGCTTGCACTCAGCTGTGCACCTACTTACTGGTCAAATGTCGCATCCAACTGTCAAATCTGCTCAAAATTGGGTTGGACTTGAAGCCTGGACAGAGTCCCCAAGCAGAACAAATGAGGTTCATTCAGGAATTGTGTACTTGAATTGTGCACCTTTGCTGTGTCAAGCTGGGGACTGGGGAAACTGACATGCAGGGACGTGGCTCAGCCTTCAAGTTGGTTGCAGTTAAGGGGGAGGGTTTGATTATCACCATTGATGCTGGCCTCCTTTCTGTCCTTCACACCCACCTGGTGTCTTTGCACTTGTGCCTCCTTCTGCCTGGAATGATCCTTTTTTTAAAAATTCATTGACTGATGGACTCCTTTTTCCCTTCATATCATGGGTCATCTCCTAGACAGCCCTTCCCTGATCACCAAGTCCCAAATAATCTTGGTCACACCATGCTATTTGTTTTCCTTGTAACATTTTTCAGGCATCTTGGAAAGCTCTTGCATATTTATCCATTTTTTTGTTTCATGGCAGTCACTAGCCCTCTACACCTTCCAAAAGAACATGAGCTCCTTGAGGGCAAGGATCCTGTCTGTCTTGCTCACCCCAGTATGTATTCTTGGACCTGAAAGGAGTCCTAATACCTCAATAAGCATTTACTGAATAAATGAATTTATTAAAGAATTACTCTTTACCAAGCACATTAACTCATGAATATAATGGGGCCATCTTTTTTTTTTCCAGTAGGAAAATGCATTGCAAGTATTCTCATTATGTGGGATGAAATGGAATTGACAAGGGCAACTGGAATACAGCTTAGTTCTTTCTCCCACTGGCCTCCAAGCCTGCTCATGGGTGAGTTATTACCCTGACCCTGCAGGGAATCTTATGTGGGTGCCATAACTTTTTGAGTTCCTTACACTATCAAGAGAAATTTCATTTTGGCAGTTAAACTATCTAATCCAATCTTGTGTTTTAGGTTAAACCATGAGAAATTGTTAATATTTGATAATTTTTGATCTATGTAAGTGACAATTTCACATGGTTCAAGTGAATAATGCATTGTAAGGCTAAATATGATTCACATTTTAATTCATCCCCTATCTTAGCTTGCAAGTTGGTCCACAGTGGGGACAGAGGGTATGGTTGACTTCTTGTCTTTCTCTTGATAGCCTTCTATTCCACTGGCCACCAGCTGCTTCTGTTACCATTAGGGTCAGCTCAAATAAAGAAGGACTCCAGGAGGGGAGCATAGTTTTATGTGGCTAATTTCATAAAGCTGGTGTTGGGGTCTAAGTTTGGTGAACAGTTAAAACTGACTTTTCTTTCTTAGACCACTTTTGTGTGTTTTCCTTGAGATCTCCCAGCAGGGCAATTCCTTTACTGAAACCAGTGTATTCTCTGGGGAACAAACTTGCATTTCCCATCAGCCCTCAGTCTTCTGGGAGTTCATCTTCTGACTGGGCATAGTGGGGTGCATCTGCCTGGACAGAATCCTCCTGAAATGCCCAGGCAAGATCCCTTACTTGAGGCTGGTGTCTGGGCCAAGAACACCCATATCTGTGTCTCACCATCAGTGAAAGAATGGCTTTCACATGCTAGAATTCTACTGACTGTTGGTTCACAGCTTCTCACACCACCCTAATCTTCCCTCAGTCCTCAGGGACACAGGCCAAATTCTCAGTGTGGTCCCATTAACCCTCTCTCATCTAATTTAATGTCAAGAGGTCCAGCCCTTGACATTTTCAGCTCAAAGGGAAAGAGGAAGAGAGATCCTGCAGCACTCCAATAGCCCTCTTCAAAGGGCTCTGTTCTCCAAATACCTCCAATTCGACATTTTTACAGGCTAGAGATAAGTGATCTCAGTGGCAGAACCAATTTTCTCACATCCTTTCCATGTCCCATGTAGGGGGTATGTCCTCTTATTTTAGGATACTGGGATAGCCATTACCCATTATGCTAGGTATCTGTGACCTCTGTTGAAACTCTGAGACAACGGGGAGGGCTACCTTTGACTTTGGGTTTTATTTATACACAGTTGTTGATCAAATCCCACTTGCCAGTCGTTCTGTTGCAGAAATGACAGCCTAGCACAGGCAATTCTGCAAAGTACAGCTGTTTCTGAGCCCATTAGATGAAGATTCGGGAAACAACTTGGCTCCCTGTTAGAAGGTTTTGATCAGCTTGGCCTTTGAAAAAAATGGATTATAAGAGCACTGCGTGATCACTACTGCGAGGGGGACCTTCAAAGTCAGTTTTCTGCTAGGAAAGGTCACACAGAAGTGTATTGACTAACTGACCAACCACTCACAGAGCTGAATCACTTAAACATGGCAGCTACTGACAGAGTTTGACAAAGATCAAACCATAACTCTACTTTTTCCTAAATGGTCTCATACAAAGAATCCAGACCTCATGAGGAACAGTGAGAAGCACAATAAAGTTCTAGAGTTACTGACTTCCACCAACACACAGACAATGTGGTGTAATTTCTTCAAGACCAGACTTTGGTGTCAACACAGACCCGTGTTTGAGTTCCAGCTTCCCTACATACTGAGTGCCACTGGTCAAATTTTATGTCTCTGGAAACCCTAATTTATCGGGTTTATGGGAACATTAAACAAGGTAAGTTTCTAGCGCTGTGCTTGGAACACATTAATTACTTCATATATATTAACTATTACCACCAAAATAGTTATAATTATCAGCGTGGTAATTGCAGAGTCAAACAACTGGGGTTTGAATCTCAACTCTGCTACTTACTTATCATGTGGTCCTGTCCATAAAACATGGGATTAATAAAACCTATCTCACAGGGGGATGTGGGAAATACTAAGCTGAGTTAATAAATGTAAGACACATTGCTTAACACCTAGAACACAGAAGACTACCAGCAATGATTAGCAGTTACTGTTGTTACTAAGATCCTCTTTGTCATCCTCTTCCCCAGGAAATCTATAGATTGGAAAATTTGGTCTATTCAACCGTGTAAGGAATACTTAACTTCTTTCCTCTCCTACCATTTCATTAAAATGGATTAAAGACATTCATGGCTTCAAATTAGGATTTCTGATTAGGAGTTGGGTGGGGCAAGACAGCAGTGTGATCAGTCAAAAGCAAAGACTTTGGCATTTTTGTTAAAAATGAAGCATTATCCCTGCAGTTACCCTTTTGGAAAATTTTTACAACAAACCTAAACTTACAAAAAGTTTTACAAACACATACAGACATCTTATTTTCTAAACCATTTGAGAGTAAGTTGGCAAACTGATGTCCAACTTACCCCAATCCTTTAGTGCATATTTCCTACAGACAAAGACATTCTCCTTCAGAGGCACAGCACATCCCTTAAATCAGGAAATCAACATTAATACATCACCACCATCCACTCAAGTTTCTCCAGTTGTCCCAGTAATTTTCCTGATCGTTAAAGGACTCAGTTATTAATCATGCTTTGCATCTACTTTTGTGTGATTTTTGTCTCCTTCGGTCATTTCTCAGTATTTCTTTGATTTTCATGACCTTGAAACTTTTGAAGAGTACAGGTCATTTGTTTTGTAGCATGTCTCTCATTTTGGGCTTATATTCTATTTCCTTATGATTAGATTCATGTTATGCTTCATTGGCAGAAATATTGTAGAAGCAATGTTGCATTTTTCTCATTGAATCCCACCAGGTGGTGGGTGAGTCCATTTGCTTCCTCTGATTTCTTGATTAAAGCTGCCTCTGCTAGGCTTCCCCACCATAAAGTCACTCCTCTTCCTTTTGTAACTAAGAAGTATTTTATAGGAAAGTACTTATTCACTATGTTCATATGCCATTGTCATCAAACTTTTAAGTTATTTTTATTATGTGTGAATCTATGGTTTTCTATTTTATTCAGTATGTTATAATTTATTGCTGTTATTACTTATTTGGTTACTCAGGTTATCTCGAATTTGGCCAGCAATGTTCCATTCAAGCTAGGTTTGTGCCCCTTTAATATGCTCGTATTATTTCTCTCTGTCACAAGGTGTTTTCTTCTCATCTTGTAATCTCATCCCTGCCCCACCCCTGAAATTAGATAGTTCCCAGTGAGTTCTAGCTTCTTTTAGTGGTGAATGATATTAAGAAACCAAGATATGGACTCTGGGTGTGCTCATTGTTATTGGGGTGATGCTGCTCCCACATCTTCTCAGTGGACAGAGCCAGGGAACATATGTGTATATATCACACATTCACATTTCCATCTATCTAGTTGAGAAACCATGAATCTGCTCCAAGTGTACTACAACACTATGGTTTTCATTTTCATTTTCTTTCTAGATTAGTATCTCCCTTCTCCAAATGGTTCCTATTGTCCCTATATCATTTGCTTATATTTGGTCAATTCCTCCTATACAACAAATTCCCGTCTTCACTGCCTCTCCCAGAGCACATGGGCCCTTCATTCCATTTGAATTCCAGTACCCCATGAGGGACCACCACACTGTATGGACACCTGTCTTACCCTGCTAGGTCTTGGAGACCCCTGCCCTGGGCCACCCTCACATATAGACATACTCTTAAGGATCATGCTTTCAGTTTGGCACCCACTGCCAAGCACTTCTCCTCACTTTGTTCATGCTGTCACTCTCTGCTATAAGCTAGTCCCACCAACCTATCTCACATAACACTCCCCATGGACTGCCCTTCCTGAGGACTATGCTCTTCATCCTGCTATGGGTCTGACCTCCCAGGTCAGGTAGCTGCCCTTCCCCACCTGAATGTATACACTTGGGCTGCTCCTCTTTGTGGTTGCCCCCCTAGGCACACTTGGGATGACTTCCTGACATGGACAACCTTTCCACATGCTTCAAACCCCAGACACTTCACATAAGACTGCTTTTTTGCATGATCAGGCTCAACTTATTCTGCTTGGGAAGCCTTCACATATAGCTTTCCCCCACTACCTGGGTTGGCTCCTCATTCCAGGGCACTGTGGATGCTGATGCCTACCTTCTTCTGTCCCAACTAATAGATTTAGGATTGAATCATTCAGCAAGGACAGGGAAATCAAAGGGGAGGGCAAGTGAGGAGGAAGAAGAAAAGTGGAGAAATCTTTGAGGAAAAAAATTGATCTTCAACAATCAAAGTCAGTGTTTTCACAAATATGTGCATAAGCCAATAAGAATGCTAGATCCTCTAATACTTTGAGAAGTATCGTTTTCAAAATGTACAGACTTAAAAAAAGTTATTCCAAAGTATTTTCATGCTGGCAATGTTTTCAAGTATGTAATAGACCTAAGTCTATTGATTCATCTTTCAAATGGGATTAAAGTCCTATCCCAATCAATGTTGCAGAGTCGCTATTGGGATCAAAGGATATAATAAATGTGAAGTCCCTGTTCAAAATTTAAAGTGCCATCTAAGGGGAAAGAATAAAAGACCCAAGGTAGCACCTCCATTTCCCACACACACAGGAGAAGCTCTATGCCAGTAACTGTCATTACTGTTCTCTAAGAAAAGTCCAGGGCACAATCCATCTCTCTTGTCTTTCCAAAGATGTAGCATGATCAAGATCACAGCACTCTCCCATCAAGAAGAAAGAGTTGGAAGGAGGGGGATGACCTGGATTGCTTCATTCCAGGCTATTTTATGAGAACCAGGATCCTAAAGGGTAACACTTTCAAGGAAATGGAGATATTATATAGTGCACATGTCCTCCTCTTTCTTCCTCCTGCAGGTCAGTGATGACACAGCCTCACATCTTTCTTTCTCTTTTGGATGCTCTCATTTCTTCCAAGAGACAGAATGCGGCCCATCAATATTACCCTAGACTGAGAGGTCTGTGGGCAGCCTTAGTAAGCTTGGTTTTCTACCATGGGGCGAATTTTTTTTTCCCCTAGATCTTTTTCCTGTGGTGTCTCTAGTTTCATTGAAATAAGTAGCATACATATTTGAACAATGGCAGGAAATAGACACACTAGGCCTCCAGCTTGAATGGTTCAAGGTTTTATTTATTTATTTATTTATTTATTTATTTATATTGAAGTAAGCACCATGCCTTGCCTAGCATGGAGCCCAACACAGGGCTTGAACTCACAACCCTGAGATCAGTGCCTGAGCTGGTATCATGAATCAGACCCCTCAAAGGCTGAGCCACCCAGAGACTTCACTCAAGGTTATATTTAAAGCTAACAAGTATAGGAGAAAAGGAGAGCCTACATGTGGCTGAGTGTTGCTTATTAGAGTTCAACTTGAAGTTCCTTGCTTTGTTCTTCATTTGTTCTATATTGATCTTTTAAGACCTGTGGGAAGGATATATGGCTGGTCCAAGCTAGGGCTTGGATACTCTTGGAGTCTCTTTATTCACTCAGTAACTATATACCAGTTTCGTACGTGCTAGATACTTCTTTAAGATGCTGATATGTAGTGGTGAGCATATGAGGTATGGGTCTTCCCCTCTTAAACTTTGACTCAAATGAAGGAGAAAGACCTTAAACAAGGAATCCATATGTATAATTATAAATCACATAACTTGAAGAGATGGCATTTGTACTAGATAAAAACTAGCCAGGTAGAGTTCTAAGGGCCTATTTGAGGCAGAAACAATAGCATGTGTAAAGGTCCTGGGGCAAGAAGTAATTGGATATGTTCAAGGGACTAAAAACAGGGCCCAGTGTTGAGAAAGCCAGGAGTAAGGGGGAAACAGAAGACTTAAAACTAGATTGGAGTAATAGGCAGCTGCCAAATCATCATGCTGGTCTTGTAGACTGGTAAGAATTTCAGGCTTTATCCTAAATAAATGAGAACCATTGAAAGATCTAAGCAGAGGAGTGGCATAATTTATTTTAAAGATATTCTTGCTACTTTGTAGAAAATGAGTTGAAAAGGAGCAAGATTAAAAGGCAATAGGCCATTAAGGAGCTCTTGCAGTCATCCAGGTGTGAAATGATGCCAGCTTGTATGAGAGTGAGAACAGAAATGTTCCCATCCTTCACCCTCAGCAGCTTCAGGCCAGGCTGAAGGTGGGAGGCCTGTAAGAGATTTGAAGACATGACTTCAGGCTCATTAGATCCATCTCCTAACTTTTGGTCAAATCAGCCACAGTAAAATGTGATTTTTCCCTCATCCAAGAATCAAACTCATTATCCTCTGTAATAGTTGGGGATATTCACCAGTTCATCATCCTATTACACATATTATAGAGGGCGTCTGAGGCAGGTGGCCTCTGAGATGGTCCGCCATGAACCAAGCTTCTTGGTGTTCATGCTCTTTTGTCATCCCCCACCCCCCACAACTGAGTGTGAGCTGGACTTGCTAATTCCCTTCTAGTAAGCAGAATACAGGAGAAAGGATCATGAGCCACTTTGGACATAACTCAGTCTGAAGGAAGCCAGCTGCCCTATTGTGAGCTACTCTATGAAAAGGCCACATGGCACGGAAGTCACATCTCCAGCCAGTAGCCAGTGAGGACATGAAGTCCCCCAAGCAGCCACTTAAACATGCCAGGGATCTTGGAAACAGATCCTTCCCTGTCAACTCTTGATTGTGGCCCGGCTAACACCTTGACTGCAGCCTTGTGAGGGACATGAACCAGACACAGCTTTGTGAGGGACATGAGCCAAACGCAGACCCAGAGGCCTCAGCCACAGGAACTGTGAAATAACACGTGTTTGTTGTCCTCAACTAAAAGTTCTGGGACAATTGTTTTTGGTGCAGCAATGAATACCTGATTCAGCAGCATTATGAAATGCCTCTTGTATCTCTAAGAAGAATTTTGGTGTTGAGACATCAGTTCTCTACAACCACTGTGTCCATTCTTATCAGGACAGTAGTTGCAAGCCACAGGGGCAAAATGTTCCTAAAGACAGATCCAGAAGAACCCTAGACACCAACGTCCAACCCTCTCAGATATGAGTAAGTGGAGATTCAGAGAGGACATATACCTCCAGCTCACTGACTTAGTGTTCTCATCATGTCTTTGGTCTTGTAATGTCCAGATTGGTTTAACATTGACTATTGCAGCTTTCGGGGCAATGAGCCACCGTCTCTGGTCAGAAACTCCCAGGAGAGATTCAAAGCATAGGCAGTGTATTATTTCCCTGTTGCTCTTGTAACCAATAAACCACAAACCTAGTGGTTTAAGAGGAATGATTTATTGTATTATAGTTCTGAAGGTTGGAAATCTGAAAGGAGCCTCACTGGGTTGAAATCAAGGTGTTGGCAGAACAGAATTTGTTTCTGGAAGCTCTAGGGGGAAACGTATTTACTTGCCTTTCCCAGTTTTTAAAGGCTGCCTACACTCCTTGGCTCCTGACCTCCTTCCGTCTTCAAAGCCAACAACGGCAAGCTGAGTCTCACATTGCGTTACTCAGACACACTCTCTCTTCTGTCTCTTCTCCATTTAAAAACTCTTGTGATTACATTAGACCCACCTGGAAAATCCAGGATAATGGGCCAATCTTAAAGTCATCTGATCAGCAGGCTTAATTCTGTTTACAACCTTAGTTCTTCACCATGTATGGTAACATAGTCACATGTTCTGGGTATTAGGATGTGGACATCTTTGAGGTGGGGGCATTATTCTACCTACCACAGGCACCTTACCTCCACCTCCCCTGATACCTTGTTGATGGTTGTGGAGATGTTGAGGCAATATCATAAGTTACCAAATATATATGCTCTTCCCTCGTGCCTTTTAGGATTAGATCTTCAACATGCCTCCTCCTCAGGGTCCATTACCAGACTGAGTATGTAACTGGTTCCACTAGAGGTGTTTCTGACCTCAGGTACTGAGTCAGTAGGTGGCCCAATGGAACTTTTGTGAACACTGAGATCAACCCTTGGAAATTCAAACGCAGGCTGGCATATGCATATGCTTGGACTTTGTGCTGGCAGTGGACAGTGCCCGGTGTGGAAATGGCCACATGTTCTACCATCCCAAGGACATATCTTGTCTTCATTTTTTGGTGGGGTCTTTCTTAGTGGCAAAGACCTTTGTCTCACTGGTCCAGTGAGACAAAGTATAAAATGGGAAAGATAGAAGAAAATCTTCTTGGTTCAGGTGCATAATTCATGGAACCTGAACATTAATATTAATGATCCCGTCCACCAAAGTCAGGCAAATGAAATATGCAAAGGAAGATAAACTGGGAAGCTCAGAAACTTCAGGTCTTTCAGACTTAGTTCCCCTGAGGGTATAGCTGTAAGAATATAGCCCAATTTGTTTAACAAATTATAGCTTGCTGAGAACCTTTCCATTTATTAATTTACATTATGCTCACAATAACCCTGTAGAGCAGGAGAGACAGGAAGGAACTTCCATTTTATGGATGGAGAAAGTGAGGCTCCCACCCAAGTCAGTTTGAGAGGAGCAGAGCTTCAGAGCTACAATTAAGAGCTAAAATTCAGGTCACCTGATTTCAAATCCTGCGTTCTCTCCACAGCCTTCCTCTGCTGTGTTAGCTGTCGTGTGATATAATTAACATGACACACAAAACCCTCTCAATGTTAAATAAAGCAACAACAACAACGACAAGCAAAAGTCACTGTACCAAGAACATTTTATAGCCTCTCTATCTTATACAGTAGCTGTGTCTATAAAATGAGATACAAGTAAGGCTCACTGCATAAGTTTCTTGGGTGATTAAATGAGATAATGTACAAAGAAATGGTGCCTGAAAAAAGTAAGCCACTTAGTGAATGGCCGTTACTATAAGAGCTAAGTAGCTAAATAAGATGGTTTTCCAGGCAAAATTATTGACTTATTCATTCATTTATTCACTCAACCAATATCCATAGAGCCTCCCTTTTTTTACCAGCTTTATTAACTGTTCATACTTAATGTAGACAATTTAATATGTTTGAACATATGCATATGCTTGTGAAGCCATCACCACAAAATATGTAGAATCTTCATTACCTCCAAAAATTCCTTGAGTCCCTTTTGTGTTGTGAGAACACCTAACATCTTAGCATGAGTCTTACTAAGTATGGACACTGGGCAGATCTTCTGTGGCAAACTACAAAGTTGTTCTGAACACTGTGGTTACTAGAGTTAACAGAAGAGACAAAGACCCTTCTCCTTTATCTTTTAGTGCAGGGGGTTGACATTTAACAAATAATAATAGTAGTCACCTGGTAATAAAATGGAGATATTTAAGGCAGGATAAGGAAGGGCATGAGTACCAAGAGGGCCAAGATGATCCTCTCTGAGAAGGTGATATTAGATCTGCATGGAGTGCAGGGGTGAAAGCCACAGGCCATGGCTCTTAGAGAACAGTGGTCCAGCTATGGAAAAGAGCCAATTTCAAGTTCTTGAGACAAGAGGTGTTTAGCACTCAGCACGTTGGCTTGCATCTTGGGGATTTTCATGAAGTCTCAAACTCAAAGTGCCATGTGCTTCCACTTTCCATCACCTTCGAAGCTCACTGGGATTTACTTCCCACGTCTGCAAGGAGGCTCCCAGTAGAAGGTAGAACTTCATCTTTCATGTCCTGTTTCAGGACACTGGCTTTTTAGCTGGAAGCTGGGTGTCTGAGTAATCGATCAAACCCACGTCCTGTCGCTGCTTGGCCCAACAGATAAATCTCTCCTACGTCCTTACCATGGCACCGTTACATTCTAACTACTCCGTGTAGTTAACTCAACAAATATTTACTTAGCATCTACTAGGTGCTGGCACAGTTCCATGCACGGATATACAATTAATTATCCATCTCGTTTTACTTATGATTAGTTTCTGAAGGGCAAGAATTGTGAACTTTTTATGGCTGCATCCCAGGAGCTAGGATTTCCTTGATAAAAAGCATGAGCTTGAGAGATATTTGATGAATTAATCAGACCAAAATGCATTGCATTTACAACTCTTCATTTCTCTCTACCTTTCATAAAAATAACCTTAAATTCCTTATATTTTACTTCCCTGAGGTTCATTAAGGCTCTTTGGCTAAATTATTTCATTGAAAATTAGGAGACCTAAAAATATTCATTCATTTCAATTCAGTAATTGTGCTTTCAGGAAATTACTCCAAGTAAATAAAAAGAACCTGGGCAAATATTTGAACATAAAAGTACCCTTTTCAGTATTATTTATTTTAATTGAAATTGGTCACAGGCTGTCTACCCAGCAGTACAGTAACAGTCATGTAAATTGTGTTTCTTCCTGGACATGTGTATTATTTCTCTTCTTTCTCATTCTTATTCTTATCATCCATTCTATTTTCTTCTTTCAAAGAAAGCTGTATTATCTAGGACTCAACTGAGAGCTTTACATTTTGAAAGATGACAACTATAGGGTTGAGGGAGAAAGTTAGGTCTAGCCCATAAAAAACTATGAAAAGTTAGTGGCTTACTTTACTGAGATATACACATTTTCCTTGACACTTTACCTCTGGAGGTAATTTGGGCTGGATTATTCTGGAGAAGATTTGCCTAGGTTTCTGTCAAGTGCATAGGGATAGAGTCTACAAGACTAGGACCATTTTAAACTGAACTCTCATCTAGAAATTCAACAGATAGAGTGAATTCTGACTGCAACCTGTATGATGGCACGTTTGTGTTTGTAACCGCTCATGAGATTTTTTCTCCTTTAATTATTGCTAAGGTTTGCTTAGGCAAATTTGTTTTTGTTGCAAATTTCTTTGCAATTCTCTAGGATGTGTATTTCTAACTCCCCTGTGTAATAAAGTGTACTAACACTCTGCAGAGCCCAGTTTTATTGGGGGAGATCCCACAATAGACATCACCTTGTCTTGAGTGGGCTTTGGGTTTTGTCTTCTGTCTCCAGCCTGAAGAGCTGCAAGAACTTAAAATCAAGCTTCACAAAGATCAGAAAATGTCCTCCAGGAACAAGGTAGCTTCGGTGCTATGCTTATATTTCTATGTCCTTATCATGAGCATCACTTCACTTCTTGCCAGCTCAACGAAAGCATTCAAAAAGATGTAAAAATATTTTATCCAACAGTGACGGATGTTTTCAGCAGGAGGGGTGGGGAGTAGTACTGGTAGGAGGCACCTGGTTATGATGTTGCTAGAAACAGCAGTCCCTCACTCAGTGAGAGAAAGAATTTAGACACAACCTCAAATTTGCCTGCCTTCCATTCCCATTGCATCACTTCAAAACCATATTCATCTAACATGACTGTAGTGACCCTTCCAGTTTAATCAGACTAGAACATGAGGGCTACATTTAATTCTAAGAACATATTGACTTTTCTTAATGACTCAGATCCAGAATTGTTCCTGCTCATGCTGAAGCAGAGGAAGCCACTGAGCCTTGTGGCAGGAGTGCAGCAGAGAGCGAGTTAAAGGGAGCAAGCAGGATATGATTCTTGGGGTGTTGTTTTGCCCCATGAACGACAATAAGTGATAAACTAGTCCATCTTCCTGCTCCATTCTCCTCCCAGCTCTTTCTTCCCTCCCTAGTCAATGTGGGCAGCATTACTCTCAGAATCCAAGAGGGAGGCAAGTCAAGATTAATGGACTGTCACATATTTATATAAAATCTGTTTTTCCTTTTCCTCTTCAGTGAGATACTCAAAACACATTATGATGAGCCATATAAAAACTACAACAGGTAGACATTTTCCTTGCATTTTCTCAGCCTCCATCAAAAGAAGGCATCATCTTGGTCCTGATGTCTTCTAACAGAATTATCATGGAAAAAATAAAACGAAGGAAAATCATTCTAGTTCCATATTTTATTTATCCAAGGAGGAACTAAAATTCTCTACATGCTGAAAGGGGAAGGTGCCCCTCTAACATCTATCTACCCATCTCATTCTCCATCTACCTGTTCACCTACACATCCGCTCATTCAATAAACCATCCATCAGTCTATCCTTCATGCAATTATCTCCCTTCCTCCATTTATCTTTGTCCATCCATCCTTCAATCCATTCATCCAACCACAGTTCTATATATCAATACATTTCCCATCTACTCATTTATTCACCCATCCATCCATTCATTTATGTTTACCTACCTCTATCCATTTATCCATGTGCCTATCAATCCATTTCTTGATCCATCCATCAATCCATTCAGAAATATTTTCGAGCACCAGATGCTGAATTTGTCTGTGTATAATTACAGAGATAAGTACCACTACCATAGGAGGCAAAATCTGGCAAGTACTTTCTTATGAACAAAGTATTCAGGGGAATCTGAGAATGTAGCAATTAGTGTTCTGTGGAAAAGAGAAAGAGAAAGATAATGAAGCTTTGATTTTGCACTTAAATGACATGCAAATTCTAACAGGTGGAAATTGGGTGGGTTAATTTTGGGCTCCTGGAAAATATAAGGTTCCAGAAGTTCTCTCAGTTCTCAGAGAAATCCTATATTCTTCCCAGCTATATGAACCATAAGTTCCCGTTTGGCTTAGGCTATTTTGAGCTGCCTTAACTACTCCTCATACGAGCAATGTCTTGACTCTCAAAACACCTGAATTCTCCCATCTCGTTAGTGGTTAAGAGCCTGAACCCAAAATTCGCCAGATCTTTGTTGAGGGTAATAATTATTATCTCATAGGGTTATAGATATTGTTTTTAAATATTTGTATAACGGAGGTAAGTAAATGGTCGCTATTGTTATTCACCGACTTTTTGTAAGATCTTTAGTACATAGTTACATGGCCTTTGAATAAGCCAGAGGTAGCTGTGGCCCCTACGGCCATTATGCTCGCTTATTAATTTATTAATCCATTCCATAAACATTTAATGAATGCCTACCTTATGTAGGTATGCTATGCATTTTTACTTATATCTTTTAATCTCAAACCCTATCAGAGAAGCATTATTATCCCTGTTTAAGGATAAAGAAACTGAGGCTCAAGGAGATCTTTAAAGTCAAAGAAAGAAGTGGAGCTGGGACTCAAATCCACGTTTATTTAATAACAAAGGTGGTAACACCCGCTATGTGCCAGCCTCTTGTGTGTCAGACGCTGTGTTGCTAAAGTGTTCCCAACTCCTATCTTATTTGGCACCCACAGCACCTGTGACATAGATGTCACAGCCTCCATGCTGGAGCTGGAGAAGCTGAGAGTTGGAGGGTCTACGTCACTTGCCTGAGGTCACAGAGCTCATAAATAACAGAACCACCATTGTGGACCCAAGTCTCTCTGTCTCCAAAGTCCATGTAATTACCACAGCGCCTACTTCTCCTGTAAAATTTTACAGGCGAGATGAGAGGCAAACACCCTCCCTGTAATACAAGGTTGAAAAGGGCCAACTGGACAACAGAGTTCAGGTATAAGGAGAGATCAAGCTTGGCTAAACAGGATCAAGGAGGACTTCTCAGAGGAGGACATGTTTAAGCTGGGTCTTAAAGATAAAGTAGACTAGGATAAGCTAGTTGAGGTGGCACTGGGCATCCCAGGCTTTGGGACAAAAGATGAAGGGTCACATCAGCAAGAATACAACAGAGGACAAAGGGTGAGCCACCCAGTTGGATTGGAATTGGGCCTCCGGGATGCAGGACTCCCTTGCTTCTGCTTACCCACCTTGCAGATTGCTCTACTGCACAGCAGATAAAATCCTGAATATGAACGGGGGTGGGCAAGTCAACTAATCAACAGGAAGAAAATAAAGGCAAGATATATTTATTACAAAAGGTAAGACAAAGCTGCCTCCCTCCTGGTCCTGTACTTTTCCCTTCGGTGAAGCCGGAGGCCCCAGGCTTCTTGGACTAAGCGAGGGTGCAGGTATTGAAATGAACAGCCAGATGGGCGGTGGGTGCTGGTGCTAAACCACAGAATTAGCACTGGCCCTAGGTTCAAACTGAATCCCAGTTTTGCTGCCGACTGGTTACATGACCTCAGGCAAAGGCCTTCAGCCCTCAAAGCCTTTGTGCCCTCATCTTCCAGGCGGTGCAATGGCAGCCACCTCACGGGAGGGTTGTGATGGTCATGGCCACACACCTCACACGTGTGCCCATCCAGTCAGTGTTACTTGGATCCTCCAGTGTGAGGGCAGAGGAGGAAGAGCAGATGGGGTTGCAAAGGGACGGAAGAACAAGGCCACCAGGGTGGATGGTAAAGGCAGTGAGTGCCTTCCTGGGGACCATAACCTCCGTCTTAGTGTTTTTTATTTTTTTCCCAATTCCGCCCACACAATATCCTGCAACACTGACTGTGTTTGGAGTTAGAATATCAAGCCTTTACTGCAGCAATTAAGGGCTCATAAAGCCATTCTTATGAGTGTATAATAAAACGAGCTACATTTGGGGTTGCCCAAGTGAGATTGCCACGTGGGGGACTCAGCACTAACCACTGGAAAGGTGACATTGAAGGTGGCAGATGTGACAGAGGCTGTGGCCATGACTCTCTCTGGCTCAGGGCAGGAGGCTCAGATAGGACGTTGGCCATGGGGCGCTGGAGAAGAGCCCCACAGCTTGTCTGGAGGCTGGGTCCAGCCTCAGCGGGTCCATCGGTGACTGCTTTATTTCTCTGACTTGCCACATCTTCTCACATTAAATGTTTGTTTCTGTTTTAACATTGTGTGACTTGACCTATCAACACACCTGAAACCGAGGCATTCTTCTACTATTGGCCGTCTGTTGAGGTGGGATGAAAACATGCTGGCTTCTCCCCATCTCCCACTCCAGTGCCAGCACCACAAGAAGACACTTGTGCTGGAAAGGGGTCCACTTGCAGCCCTCACGTAAGGCTGTCCTTCTTCCCTCTCATTATTCACTCACACAGTGTTATTTTGACCAGGATACTCAGTAAATATTTGCTAGAAAAAGGGGCGGAGGGAGGATGGATAGAAGTAGGGAAGAAAGGAAGGAGGGAGGAAGAAGGGAGGCAAAGAGAAAACGAAGAGGGAAGATAAGGTGTGGTCCTTTTCTCTAGATGTCATAAACACTCTGTCCTGGGGCCATGTGGATGAGAGTGAAGAACTCAGTGATGTGACAGTAGAGCCACATGATGTGCGGGCTCCCAAGTAAATCCTTGGGCAAGAGCTACGCACTTGATCCACTTGACATTTATGGAACTGCAAAGGCGTGAGAAGCAAACTTCTGTTGTGTTGAACCACTGAGATTTATTTTGGGGTTTGTTGTTTGAGCAACTTGTGTTAAATATCCTGACTAATTAAAGCACCTACAATATGCCAGTTTATGCCCAACATATTTTGGAGAGTCATGAAATTTAAGACGTTGTTTATACATTGCCAGTAATGAGCTGCAGATACGCTCTCTCTCTCTTTCTTGCTCTTTTCTCTTCCTCTTCCTCTTCATTTCCTCATCTCTGAGAATCTAGACCTTGTTTGCCATGATCCTTCTGGCTCCATAGTCTTGAAAGCTGCTGTTCCCAAAAGTGCTTTCCCTTTGCAGCCTGGTTGTACCTACTGGTCATTTAGTTATATGGGTATGCTGTCTCCCCATCCATTTTCAGGGGCTGCTTTGCTAATGGGTATCTCTTCACAATTGCCAGAACATTTGGGGTATATTCTGGGTACTTGAGAGTCCCTGGCAGGGCAGAGAAATGCAGCTCTTCTCACTCCAGCCCATCCAATGCTCCAACCTTATGTGTGTAGGAATTTTACAACTCGCACACTCCTTACACATGCCTCCTAACATCCTCATGGGGCAGACCTGGCAAAGATTACTGTCACCATATTACGGATGAGGAGAGACTTCTCTTCCGTTACTCAGGTGTAAGTACCGGAGCCGCTATTCCCCATCATGCATTCTCACTACTGCTATGTTCACTACAATCGACCACTCACTGTAGATTCCTCACTGGGTCAGAGATGGCTTTGGGTTATCTCTAAGCCCATCATCCCAGCGGCTGTCAGGACGCATAGAAGAAGGGTAGTGGTGACCCTGAGGGTGAAGAACATATGGCCACAGTTCTGAGAAATTGGTCTTCTTTCTAAGTGATTCTTAGGGTCTGTTGGTGTCTTTTGTGAGCCAAAGGCTCAAAAGGTCCACTGTAGACTTCTCTTCACGTCTTGGAAGGACCACGGAGTAGGCTGTGATCTAAAGCATTGTGCTCTCAGAAGCCACCACAGAAGGTGGAGATGATGCCAGAGATAGTTCTAACCAAATGGCTCCATGCTTCCCTGCCTCCAAATGCTGTGGGCGTGTCGGAGTCATGTGACTAGTTCTGGCCAATAGATTGGGAGCAGAACTGACCCTGGAGGCTGTTGCTATGTGACTTACAGCACCTCCCTGTGGAGAAGTCCTTTCTCCATCCCAGTGGGGTCAGCTTTGGTCAGTGGAATGGGAGCAGAAGGAATCGACATGTCATCTTCAAGTAGGAGGGCTTTATGATGTCCAGCCTTCCACTTAGGGGCTACCCCTTTAGCCTGAATCCTAGAATGAGAAAGACCTATGGAGCAGAGCCACAGTCTACCTGCTGCCTGTACCAGAGCCTTGCAGTGCTAGTGAGAAATAAGCCTTCATTCTTATAGGACTCTGAGACCTTGGGTTATCCCAGTAAAGCCCAGCAACCCCTGACCAGTACATGGGCCAAATGGTAGAAGTCTCTGCACAGCTTGATGTGACTTTTCCCCAGGAAGCCCGTCTGTTCCTGTATTTATGTAACTTTCTAAAGTCATGAACACTTTATGTGTGGGTTCTTTGTGAAAGAAACCCCAAATGGGGATATTCCTTCTACCGATTGATGGTGGAGAAATGTGGAAAGGGCCCAGGAGGCACAGGGGCCTAAACAACAAAGCCTCTTCCTGCCCTCCCTACACTATTAGCAGAAGTTGAGACTTCCATGGACCATGGGTTAGAAGTCATCTGGACAAATTAATTTCAATCTCAACAGCTAGGGAGAGGCCTCACTGATATCCATATCGCATAAGGATTTTTCTCTAATTGAACAAAAATACAACAGCATTGAAGGATTCACTTTACTGAAACATTCGATTTGTTTTAGGAAATTCCTATGATAATAGACCTCCCACTCTCTTGCATTCCAATAATGCTTCCTCAAGGGGGCGGGAGGTGGTGTTGTCAACTGTGCAAGAGCCCTGATGGTTTTGTCTGTGCTACAGCCCAAGGGTGGATGCTGGATTTTGGGAAGTCTTTGGATTGCACTGTCCAATAGAAATGTGAGCTATACATGTAATTTCACATTTTCCAGTAGCCACACTGAGAAAACAGAGAGCAAAAGTTAATTTTAATAATATGTTTTATTCAACCCGATAGATCCCAAATATTACCACTTCAACATGAAATTGGTGTAAACTACTATTAATGAGCTATTTTACCCCTTATCACATTAAGCTCTTGAAATCTGGTGTGTACCAGTCAGAATGGCTAAAATGAACAAGTCAGGAAATGACAGATGCTGGCGAGGATGTGGAGAAAGGGGAATCCTCCTACACTGTTGGTGGGAATGCAAGCTGGTGCAACCACTCTGGAAAACAGCATGGAGGTTCCTCAAAAAATTGAAAATAGAGCTACCTTATGACCCAGCGATTGCACTACTGGGTATTTACCCTAAAGATACAAACGTAGTGATCCAAAGGGGCACGTGTACCCGAATGTTTATAGCAGCAATGTCCACAATAGCCAAGTTATAGAAAGAACCTAGATGTCCATCAACAGATGAATGGATAAAGAAGATGTGGTATATATATATACAATGGAATACTATGCAGCCATCAAAAGAAATGAAATCTTAACCATTTGCGATGACATGGATGGAACTAGAGCGTATTATGCTTAGCGAAATAAGTCAACTGGAGAAAGACAACTATCACATGATCTCCCTGATATGAGGAAGTGGAGATGCAACAGGGGTGGGGGTTAAGGTGGTAGGAAAAGAAAAAATGAAACAAGATGGGATCGGGAGGGAGACAAACCAAAAGAGCCTCTTAATGTCATAAAACAAACTGAGGGGGGGGGGGGGGGAGAGGGGTTGGGAGCGGGTGGTGGGGTTACATTATATGTTTAAATAAAAAAAAGCTTAAATAAAATTTAAAAAGAGAGAAAAAAAAAGAAATCTGGTGTGTAATTTATACTTAGAGCACATCTCAATTCGGCTACATTTCAAGTGCTCAGTAGCTACCTGTGGACAGTATCTATTGAACTGGACATCACAGCTCTGAGCTCTGCCTCTGTGAAAAATAGCTTGGACAAAGCAGTATCAACTTCTCCCGTGGGTTCTGTGGTGCCCTGGTTAGTAGGCCTGACCTCGGACCTCTCCTACTTTTCTTTTACGTATTATCATTGTGCCTGGACATGGAGCAGATCTCATCTCATGCCTGCCTGGCCAGGCCCAACAGAGCAGCTGCTGATTGGAGGAGAGATGTAGAAGGTGCCAGATGCATATTCCACCTGCTATCTGCCAAGGCTGCAGGTCACCTGAGAGCAGGTTTATAGCTCAGCTTTCCCCATCTGCCCACTCCCTTCTGCACGTGATCACTATGCATTCTTCCCCGGCATGTTCTCTTGGAAGCTTACCCTCCCTTCTCCCCACTCTCCACTCATCCCCACTCTGAGCAGAGGCAAGAGAAAGTAAGGCCCTAGTTATTTCAAATGGGGCTTGACGCAGCTTCACAAAGAATATAAAATCAAACCATTTTCACAGGCAATCACACCCGGGCAGTTAAAATAAACTGAGAACTCAAATTACAGTCCATTACTGTTGGATTCGGTGCTCCCTGTCTCTCCGTATCCCTTGGCTTCTGGGAAAAAAAGGGGGTGGGTGGGAAGGGGCACAGGGCACCCTCTCCTAGAGCCTGCTAATAGGCAGGGCCCGTTGCAAAGGCCTTGATTTCTCCCATCAATCAAGTGGAAGGATGAAGGAGCAGATCTGTCGCTGTTGAAGCAGCTGAAAAGTAAATGATGGTGTTGACAAGCTCTAAGCGAAGATCCTTTCAACGTGTGATTGGCAGCATGGACCGAAAAGTACACTTACGGTGTGCAACATAGGCATGAGTGTACATGCATGTGTGTTCTCTTCCTCACACCAATGCGGTGCTGACAGATGCCCCGTTTCATGAGAGTCAGAGTCAAAGTGAAACAATCCAATTTCACAGGGGCATCCTTAACCTATCAGATTGGTGCTTCTTCTATAACATGAGAATAAAGCCATCCCCTGCATGGGGTTGTTAGAAACAGCAAACATAGGAAGCCTTGTATCATTTACTTTCTGCTTGTTACTTACTTACTTGTAAATGGAGGGGGTCTGGTATGAACCTTCCAGACCCGGTTCATAGAAAGGTAGGAAGAGCAATGAAGGTTGCTCTCTAGGCCAATTTGGAGGTGTGAGTATGCTCTGAAACTCCTCTCTCTGATCCAACTGCATAGAAATTACAGATAAAATATTTTTATGATAATGAAAACATGCCTATGTTCAAAAGCATTAGGGGTGGGGGGAAGGAGGAAAGAAAATAGGTAGTAGAGAACCCAGAGCAGTAAGCCTGAAGCTGAAGTATAGTGAACTGTGGGAGTTTGGATCAGAGTCAGGTAGTTTGGGTCAGAAACCCCTTTCTCAGATGAGGATGGGAACAGAATGCATCACATAATTGGAAAAGATTATACTTCTGTTCTCCATGTGAAGCCAGGGCCTGGAGGGCCCATAAACAGAGAACTTAATACCTTTGACTTCCCACCTTATACTGTGATCTGGAGATGCCAGCAAAATGTGGCTGGTGGGAAATGGGTCCCCTTTAGAGACTGGTACCTCGTTTTGCAAGTGGACCCAGGATTGCACAATCCAGGAGAAGGAGGAGTCCTCTTCTGACACAAGATTATGCACTCTTCAGCTTGTACGTTCCTTACTCTTTTAAATTCTGTTTAAAGACAAACTGGAATATCTTCCCCAGCTCTATATCATTCCCACAGTGAGAAAATAATGATAATAATAGTCATTCATTCATCCATCCTAGATCCTCTATTATTGGCCAGATATGGTGCAAGGGAAACAGTAAAATAAAGCCAGTCCTTCTGGCCAATGATAACAAGAGAGCAACCAGGTATGTACATACCACTCACAGCCTGTTGGAACCCCACACCAACCCAATGGGGGATTCTCAATCCCCAGGTATTGAACAAATGAAGAAATGAAGGGTCTGCTGGGTAAAGTAGCTTCCATCAAATCACCCAAGTAGTATGCTGTGGGCAGAGACTAGAACTCAGATTTTCTGATGACTGGAAGAACCCAGAAGGCATCCCTGCAAAATAAAAGGAATTGGTCTGGAATATGCGAGCCCGTGTTGGCATGAAAGGCAAAAATTCAGAAGAATAAGCCCTTTCCAACAAGAGGGAAAATGGGAAATGGAGTAGAGAGAAAACATTGTGTAAGGGATAAGATCCTACTTCACATCGAGTGGGATGGCTACAATTTCTTCAAAAAGGATAATAACTAGTGTTGGCAAGGATACGCAGAAATACACCCACCCACCCACCCATCCATCCATCCATCCATCCATCCATCCAACCATCCAACCATCCATCCAACCAACCATCCATCCAACCATCCATCCATCCATCCTGTACGTTGTTGCTGTGAACACAAATGGTGTTTGTGATGGACAAACACATGGTGGAGAACGGTTCCTTAAAAACTTAAGCACAAAATAATCACACGGCCCAGCACCATACCCCAAAGAACTGATAACAGGTTCTCAAGCACATATCCACATGTGTATAGCAACATAATTCACACATAGCAAAAAGGTGGAAATAACCCAAACATCCATCAGTGGATAAATGGATAAATTATGGTGAATGAACATTATTCGCCATAAAAAGGTGAGAAGTACTGACAAAATGCTATATGGTGCATCTACAAACCTCAGAAACATGATGCAAAGTGACAGAAGCCAGAAACAAAATGTCAGAGTCAAGAATCTCTCATAGTTTGTCTGATTTCTTCTCATTCAGTTTTCCCTCCCTTCCCCTACCATCGTCTGCGCTAATTAAAATTAAAAAAAAAAAAGAAACAAAAAGCCACATATTACTTGATTTCACTTAAATGAAATACCCAGAATAGAAAGGCCCATAGAGACAGAGAGAGAGAGAGAGAGAGAGAGAGCAGATTAGTGGTTGCTGGGGGCTTTGGGGAGGGGGGAGGGGGGAGTAACTATTTAATAGATACAGCGTTTCCTTTTAGAGTGATGGAAGTTTGGAAACTAGATAGAAGTGGTGCACAACATCATAAATGTCACTGAATTGTTGCCTTTCAAATGGTTACTTTTATGTCATGTGAATTTCACACCATGGGATCAGAAGGGTGGGAGGAATGGGGGGTGGAAATTACCAGAAAATCCCAGCCACTCTGGCTTAAAGTTTACAGTCTTCTTTTGGTGCAGCCGTGGTGCTTTTCTCATTTGGTTCTGATGGTGAAACCAGTACCGAAACTGATCTGTGCTGGAAAGAATGGACGTTAAATGCAAATGACCTCAAGAGGGACAGTCAAAATAACAAAGTTCTTTTTAAAAATTTATTTATATTTTTATCATGTTCAGTTAGCCACTGTATAGTACATAATTAGTCCTTGATGCAGTGTTCAATGATTCATTAGTTAAGTGTAATACCCCATGTTCCTAGCGGCATGTGCCCTCAAGATTCTTTAAAATTCTGTTTACTCTCTTCTTTGCTGATGAAGATATTTGACTAGCTCCCAAACCCTTCCCAATACTTAGTTTCAAAGTTTAACCTAGGATGGGAGATCTCTGTCTTTGCAGAATTGCTGGCACAGGTCTGGGGTTTGGCAGTGACTTAGGAAGGAGATGCAGAATGGGGGAAACAGGAGGACGGGATGGGTCAGAAGACATGAGGGAGAAAAGTGGAAGCAAGTGTGTATACAGCTACACTCCCTGGTGGAAAGTAAACTTCCCTTGGGTCAAGGAGCATGTCTTATTCATCACCGGCAGAACCTATTATAGAATCTAATTTATGGTAGACACTCAGTAAATATTTGTTTAATAAATAAACTATAAAGGAAAATACATTCTGGTTTTACCCTGCTGGCCTACCTCATGAATCATAACACTTAGGAAAAAGCAATATTTCGTAACTAAGTGAATTCTTTTGTTCATTTAATCCATCCATCCATCTATCCATCTATCCATCCATTCATCCATCCATCCATCCATCCATCCACTTTCTGTCTGTTCAAAATTCGACAAGCTTGAATTGATCAGTTACACTATGCCAGACACTATTCTAGAAGCTGTGGCTACAGATCTAAATAAAACATTGCTGCCCTCCAGGGGGCTTGGGGGAGGTAGAAAATGGCACTTGAGACGTAGACAGTAGACTGGGTAGTGAAGGTCTTGGCCAATCAGATGGAGAGGCTTCCCGGACCTGTCAACCACAGAAGGAGCCTTGTTAGGGCAGGTGACGTGGGTGAAAACTATGGAAGTCCAATTTTCAGTCCAATTAAACCCAAGGGACAAAGGCAGAATTAGAAAGGGGAGATAAAAATAAGAAGACCAAAATCCAGGTAAATTCAAGAATGAGGTGGGGAACTCATTGGGGGGGGGCAGCCAAAATAACCTTGATAGCTGAATTATGGCACCCCACCCTTGTCATTACTAGGTGCCAGTTGTGCAGATAAGGGGAAGGTCTGCCTGATACAGACGGAAAGGTGATGGGGAACAGTCACTGTGACAGTGGGTGTGCCTGTTGCCCTAAACTGCCGTTAGAAGGCAGACTGTCCCCTCGAAGATGTCCTAATCCTTGGATCCTGCAAATATGTTATGTTACATGACACAAGAGACGTCACAATTATAATTAAGTTTACGGACCTTAAACTAGGGAGATTATCCCAGACTATTGGGTGGACCTTATCTGGTCACAGGAGCCCTTAGAGGCAAAGAAAGGTCTAGACTTAGAAACACGTGGCAGGTGGAGAAGTCAGGGGGATTTAAAGCAGGGGAGGCACTCAGCCTGCAGCTCCCGGAGAAGGGACAACTGGAAAGCATGAGGAGGAATGGGGACAGCCTCTGGGAACAGCAACCTTAACCATAAAGCAGCTCTGTCACCAGCAAAACGCCTTCATTTGGAAATGGCCTAGGAATTGCAATTCAGGATAAAGAAACTATGGAGAACCACAGGCAAGTCCAAGAGACAAAAGGAAGATCAGCTTTTATGAGGCTTTAGGAGGAAAGGGGTTGGGGGAAGGGTTGTTTTGAATACCAGTTCACTAGAGAAGAGTGGGGGGTTGTGGTGGTTTCTCTTTAGCCGCTGGCAGTGCTGGGCAAAGAAGGCTCTACCTTCCTTTTCTTTTTCTTTTTTTTTTTAAATCTTCCTTCTTTTTCTTAAAAGCAAGAGATAACATACTTGTGTGAAAGTATCCTCCCTTGTGAAGATAAGAATTATCTTTCTCCTGCTGTGGTCTTCGAGACTCCCATGCCCCCTTTGGAGAGATTTCCTGCCCTTGTTTTCCCTCGTGGAGCAAAGACTTGTCCCCAAGGCAGCCAGTGGGAGGAGAAGTTTGGGGAGGGGTGGGGAACAGGACCTTAGTCCTTTCTTTTTTAAAATTTTTATTTATTTTTTAAATTTCTTTTCAGTGTTCCAGAATCTGTTGTTTATGCACCACACCCAGTGCTCCATGCAGTACATGCCCTCCTTAATACCCACCACCAGGCTCCCCTCAACCTCCGGATCTTAGTCTTAAAACCATAAGGCATCACATTTAACCAGCAACCTGAATGAGCTTGGAAGATCTGCTAAATCTGGTACCTTGTTAAGTTGAAACTCCTGCGTGGCCATGTGGCATTTCCTCTTTTGACAGCACTATGTGACCAGAGTTACTTCCTGCAAGCTAGTTTGGGGGAAGGCTTTGTGTTCTGGTGTGTGCATCTCAGCGTTGCTTATAGAAGCAAAAGAACGAAGGAATGAGCCAAATGTGCAACAAGTGTACAGCTAAATAAATGTGAGTGGATAGTCCTAAGTTATAAAAATCGTGTTTTCAAATAATATTTAATGGCATGGAAAATAGCTCAAAATGTATTAAGTGAGAAAAATAAACTAGTAAACACTTTCACTGGATTTTTTTCACTAATTTTTGATGTCACAGGCTATAGGAAAAAAGGCTAGAATAAAACACTTCAGAGTGGTTATTTTATGGGGGAGGGAAGGTATGACTGTATGTTTTGGGAATTTTTTTTTCTCCTTCATTACATTATTGCATTTTTAAGTTAGGTGTGAATAGTGGGAGCTACTTCTGTTATCAAGATACACAGCTGTTCTGAAAGACACTGTAAAAATCTGTTTTTTTTACATTACTTTTTTTAGTCTGACAATAAAACACATTTTGGGTGGGTTTTTTTTAAAGGATTTTATTTGTTTATTTGACAGACAGAGATCACAAGTAGGCAGAGAGGCAGGCAGAGAGAGAGAAACAGGCTCCCTGCTGAGCAGAGAGCCCGACGCGCGGCTCGATCCCAGGACCTTGACATCATGACCTGAGCCAAAGGCAGAGGCTTTAACCCACTGAGCCACGCAGGCATCCACATTTTGGGTTTTATAATCCCACCCAGTAGAGTTTAGGGAGTGGTGACCAATTCTCATCCAGGGTTTTTGAATTCATTGCTCAATATGTCAGATATATTTTGTGTTTGGTTGTCAGTCAGTAGTTCATGGAGGGTGTTGGATGGCTACATAGCCAAAGCATCCAGATGGTTCTGATTACTATATTAGGATTTTCTATGTGCCATTCTTTACCAGCTTGATTTTTTTTTAAGGAAATGAGAGCAGTGCAATTATTCAAAAAAGATTTCGTGAATATATCACTCATGCCATGTACTGCCTTAGTGAGGGAATATATTTCTTTTTAAAAATCATGATGCATTATGTTATACGCTGTCATTAGCTTCGGTACCAAGAATTATGGGAGCACAGAGTGGAAAAACCAACGCTAGGATTGTCAATAAATACTACATGGAGAAAGTCATTATTGACCTGGGTTGTGAAGGCTAACTAGGAGTCATCTGGACTGAGATAAACCAGAGATGGCCATTCTACAAGGCAATAATACAAACAAAATTACAAAGTTGTAAAAAAAACCATGGTATTTTTTAAAAGATTTTATTTATTTGACAGAGAGAAAGTGAGAATAGGAACACAAGCAGGGAGAGTGGGAGAGAGAGAAGCAGGCTTCCCACCGAGCAGGGAGCCCAATGTGGGACTCGATTCCAGGACTCTGGGACCATGACCCGAGCTGAAGGGAGACACTTAACGACTGAACCACCCAGGTACCCCAAATACATGGTATTTTAGGAAAATATGTGAAACTGGCAAACTATATGGCTATAAAAGTAAATGGGTCAGGCTGGGAGAATATTTTTTAAAATATTTAATTTATTTACTTACTTAGTTATTTGAGAGAGAGAGAGAGAGCGAGAGCACAAGTACACATAGGAGTGGAGGGAGGGGCTGAGGGAGAGGAAGAGAGAGAATCTCAAGCAGGCTTCACACCCACTTGAAGCCCAACATGGGGCTCGAGCTCATGACCCTGAGATCATGACCTGAGTTGAAACCAAGACTCGAATGCTCAACTGACAGCCATTCAGGAGTCCCCACACTGGGAGAATATTCAAATGCTGTGTTAAGGAATTTATGGTTTGGATAATTCCATTGGCAAGATAGCCCATGAATGGAGTCAGATGACTCAGGGACTCAGCATAAATACACTTAGATCCTCACAGCTCGATGCATTGTGTTGATAGAAATACTCCAATGAGTCACAGTATAATTATTTGTTACTTTGTTTAGCATATGTCATATGTGCTCAGACTTGTTTCAGGCACTAGGAATAATATGTAAACATCTTAAAAATCATTTTTTTCCTATTAAGTACATTTGCAGCTTGCCAAATATAGGCCATAGGGTAGGAATGCTGATACTTTTAAAAATAAATGTCACTGGGAGAGAAGACCAAAATATGTGACTCGACTGTAAAGAATAAAAAAACTGGAGTCCTAAGATCCTTGCACAGCGTCAGTGCAATTTATAACAATTGTGCACAGACTGCTGTTCCTAGTAGCAGTAGACCAGGTAGTACAGATGGTCCCATGGACATGGAAGGAGGGTGACCCAGTGACCCACTGAGAAATCACTTTGTGGATATTCAGAGCTGTAGAAGTCCTCCTGCCAACCTTTTTGGAGTTGGGGTGACTCAGCATCAAAAAATGTTTCTACAAAGCTACCTGGAAGTAGCTTGTACAAAGGAAAGAAAATTCCTTTAAGGGAAGAGAAAACAAGTGTGTGTGTGTGTATTTACATGCATGTTTGTGTACACGCATGCATGCATGTACTTGTGGAAATAATGCAATGATTAAAAGAACAGACACTGCATCCAGACTGCTAAGCTCACATCCAAGCTTTGCCCCATGTACCAGTTCTGCAGCCTTTGCAAGTTTAATAATCTCTCTATGCCTCAGTTTCTTTGTAAAGTAGAGATGATAAAACTATCAACCTCATAGAATTGTCACAAGGACTTACTATAAAGCACTTAGAAAAGTATTGATTGATGATTATTGTTACTGAGGTCCAGGATCATTTGCTAATGAGCCAGGGAATCAGAAAGAAAGAGACTTAACAGGGAAATGTGCCCCTGAGAATATGCTAGGAGGGGAAGGTCAGGGAGAAGGGGCACTGGGTCTGAGGATTATCCTTCCCTCTCCTCCTCCTTTACCTTCCTTCCTTCCTTCCTCCCTTCTCCCTCCCTCTCTCCCTTCCCCCTTTTCCTTTCTTCCTTCCTCTCTCCCTCCCTCCCTTCCATAATTGTTTATTGAGTGCCTACCATGTGTCTGACACTCTTCTAGATACTAGGGAAATTGCAGTGAACAAAAAAATTAAAGGTCTATTTTTGGTGTCCTTATATTCTAGTGAAGACGATGGAAAGAACACATTAATTTAATGCCAGGTAGTGTTGGCTGTATGAAGAAGTGGAATAAATTGGCTGAGAGATTTGTTTCCTGGGGATAGTCCTAATATTGGTAGGGAAAGAGAAAGTGCTAGACCAGTGGGGGGACACCTCTACTGTGAGGGGCCATATGGGAGTGTCCAAGGAAGGGATGTCTCCCCAGGTTAGTATTATCATCCAGAGCAATAATGGTCTTTGCTCTCAGATCTTGCAAATGGAGCATCTGGAAATTATGGGAGAGAGGACATCACCCTGGGTTTTGAGGACTTGTGTCTCACCAAGTGTAATCAGTTTTCTGCTTGTGCTAAGAAACTTTACACACCAGATGACCAATCGCCATGTGAAGATGTTTCTCAGCATCCAGGTCTTTGGTGAGCAACTCTAGAGGACACTGGAGGCTAAGTGGAATGGGCAGGATGAACCTTGGTTTTGTCTGAGAGCAAAACCAAAATACACAAGTACACTTGTGTCCTCTAGTACACAGGAAACGGAGGGTATGATGCTTAATTCGTCAACTTGGCTAGACCACGGAAGCCAGATATTTGCTCAAACACTGGTCTAGATGTTGCTGTGGAAGTATCTCTTAAATGAAGTTTAGATTTAAATCAAGTAGACTCCAAGTAAGGCAGATTATCTTCCATAATGTATGTGGGCCTCATTTAACCAGTTTAAGAGAAAAAAGACTGACCTTCCCTGAGGAAGAGGAAATTCTGCCAAAGTCTGCATTTGGACTCATGCTGCAACATCAAATCTTCTGGATTTCCAGCCTTTTGGCCTACCCTGCAGATTCTGGAGTTGCCAGCCTCCCCAATTGTGTGAGCCAATTCCTTAACATACATAAATCTCTAGATGATAGATAGATAGATAGAAGGAGATAGATGGGTAGATGGATCAAAGAAGGGATGGAGGGTTGGAGAGATGGGTGGATATATAGATAGATAGATAGATAGATAGATAGATAGATAGATGATAGATAGATAGATATAGATAGATAGATAGATAGATAGATAGATAGATAGATAGATAGATAGATGATAGATAGATAGATGTAGATCTCTCCATCCACATACATACAGGCACATCCTATCGGTTCTGTTCCTTTGAAGAACCATAACTGTTACAGAGGGGAATGGACACCTCAGTCACATTTGGATAAATCCCATTCCTTCTTCATGATTTAGTTCATTTATCAACCCCAAAGTGATGTTTTCCCTGGTGTCTCAACCTTGAGTTAGTTGAATTTTCTCATTATGTACTAATTGTTCCTACCTATTTCTTACAGAATTAGGGTCACTTCTTATTCACATTTAGGTGCCTAGGTACTGGCTCTAGCGGAAAGCTCACTAAAGATTGCAACATGGATGCAATTACTGCTCAGGGCAGGCCATGTCCCAGTCATCTGTGAATATACTTAGTGCCTGATAGAATGCTAGGCTCTCATTCAACTTCAGTAGAATGAAACGAAACTACTTCATTGTACACTCCCTATAAGTGGCTGGTTTTACCTGCAAAGGGGTATGTAAGGGGTTGAATTATGTCCGCCCCCAAATTCATATGTTGAAGATCGAACCCCAGTGCCTCCTCAGTTGTGATTTTTATTTGGCAGTAGAGTCTTCACAGAAGTAGTTAAGTTAAAATGAGATCATTGTCAGGAGGTTGAGAGCAGGGAAGCCCAACCAATACGTCCTTATAAAAAGGGGGAATTTGGACACAAAGCGATACATGGAGGGAGGACAGTGTAAAGGGATGCAGGGGGAAGATGGCGCCCACATGCTAGGGAGAGAGGCCAGGGACAGATCCTCGCCTTGCAGCCTCAGAAGAAATCAATCCTCCTGACACCTTGATTTAAGACTTTCACCCTCCAGAACTGTGAGACACTAAATTTCTGTTGCTTAAAAAATGCAGTGTGTGGTATTTGTTACAGCAGCCCCAGCAAACCAATACGGGTATATCCCCACCCACGAATGCATCTTTGTTCAGTGCACCCAGGCCTGTAGGCACCTTTATGTGGCTCCTTCCAAGTCTTTAATATTTAAGAGAGAAGTTGACCGGTTAAGTCGCTGAACTATCACACCATCTTGGTTAACTTGTTTCTTCTTAGCTTCCCTCTCAACACAACTAGAAAGTGAATTAACTCTGAGAGCAGTACCTGGCTCATGGGGGCATTCCGGAAGCATTTGTTGATATGAATTGATAAATAATGGACATGCCCCGTGCGGCTGCCTTCCAGCAGAACAAAATCAACCTTCCATGTCCTGTCTGGCTGGCTTAGATCAGCCTCTGTGATCCGCCTTAGCCCCAACCCCCTTGGAGGTTGTTGTTTGTTCCTTCCTAGATGCCCTGATTCACTAGCGGCTTCCATTAAAGCCATGGTTGAAGATACACTTTCATTTGAAACCCTCAAGTGTGGTGTCTTTGTTGGCTGGCTTCTCCTGCTCTGAAATAATTACTTTTCTGGAGGTGCTTCATTTTCTCATGTTTGCCTCTCATCCCTGACAGCCTCTGCTTTGATCCATTCTGGAAGGACTTGCCCAGGCCCATTTAGGAATGCCAGAAGATCTTAAAGGAAAAGAAATCATTGACCATCAAGGCTGAAAAAGCCTAGGGAGATGCCTTTGTCCAGACCCTTCTCTCCTGAATGAGGCCACAGTTTCCCAAATAAGCCATCAGAATGGTAGCAGTAGTGACCATAAAAATAATCACAGCACATCACTCACCTTGTCATTTGTAAAGAATTTTCACTCGTGTGATTTGATGTCATATGGTACCTTACAGAGCAGGATGTAACTCCAGGAGTAGAAGAGATCATGGGTCCTGGGGTCTGGAGGCCTTGACATTGACCCTTCTGCTCAGCTGTGACTCTGGGCAAGTCACTTCACCTTTATGAGCTTTTGTGGCTCCGCCCATAAAATAGGAATGAACAATGTTCCTCAATAGGGTGGCTGAGAGACCAAGAATACACATGATCTGAAAACCGTAAAGTTCTGCAAAAACACAAAATATAGCAGTTTTTTATATCAGCTTTCTCCTAGTTGATTTTTTCTATTGTTATCAGCAACATAGGGACGGTTTTTTTAAAAAGGAATTTTATTTTGTAAGTGAGAAATGAATCCATTTGTGCCAACGATTGAGAGCGCCAATTGAATTCACAGCAAGGAGCTTAATACATCAGAGATGTCGCTCAAATCATGGCTGTCATTAATATGGTCCCGAAATTTGACATGTCTGTATGTGAGTATCTGTCTCCGCCACTGCCAACTGCTTTTTTTTTTTTTTTAAAGGAGCATTTGCTTCTCTGCCGGTTTTTGGCTTTTATTTACCCTTTCTGGTTAAAAATGGTTCACTTGCACATTCACTCAGCAAATATTTACTGATCCACATGCTGGGTGCCAGCCAAGGCCTGGGGTACACAGCTGGTAACAAAACTAAGTTTCTGCTCTCATGAAGCTTACACTTTAGTGGAGGAGAAGGATGGTAAATAGAAGCATATAGTGTGTAGATGATAATATACATTATGGAGAAAAAGAATGGTAGCAAGGGAAAGAGTGCTTGAAGGTAAATGTGGGACATAGTAGCTATGCACTAACCAGAGGGGTGTGATGGAGAAGCCGAGGGGCTATCTGAGGGAAGAGCAGCGAGGGAGAGGCAACCTCAGATGCAAAGGTTAAGAGGCAAGATTATATGTAGCGTGTCTGGGGACCAGCAAGGAGGTTAATGTGAATGTAGTTCAGTGGATGAGGGGAGCAAACTGAAAGAGAGTGGTGCTGGGCGTGGGGTGGCAGAAATGACCATACGAGGTCATGTAGGGCCTTGTAAACAATTGTCTAAGGATGTCGTCTTTTGAGTAAGAGGAGAAGCCATTGGAAGGTTTTGAGTGTTTATTCATTAATGTTTATTCATTATACATCAAGGTAGAAATATCCAGGATGCAGCTGGATATGTGAGTCTGAAGTTCAAAGAAGTTCAAAGTGGTGATATAGATTTGGGAGTCATCCTCAGTGTAGAAAGAATGGAAAACACAGAAAAGTGTTTTTAAAAAAGGGGGGGGACATACAGAACATTTTTATGGAGGTATAATTGATAAAAGAGGAACAGCATATAGGTAATGTTCTGTACATTTCTTTGGAAACTCATCTGATGAGTTGGCCATATGCAAATGCCTGTTGATATCATCACCACACTCGATACCTCCCCAAGTTTCCTTGTTGTCTCTTTGTTTTGGTTTTGTCTTGTTTTGTGGGAGAAACACCCAACATGAGATCTGCGCCTTTAACAAATTTTGAAATGCACCGTACTATGTCATTAACTACAAGCTCTGTGTTGTACTCTCTGAATCTCTAGAACTCATTCATTTAACACAACTGAAATTTTATACGTATTGAACAATAGCTGCCCATTTCTCCCAGCTTCTAGCCCCTGAAAATGACTATTATATTCTTTGTGTCTATGAGGTGCCCTATTTTGGATACTTCATGTAAGTGGAATCCTGTAGTATTTGTCCTCCTATGACTGGATTAGTTCACTTAGCACAATATCCTCCAGGTTGATCCATGTTGTCACAAATGGCAGGATTGCCTTATTTTTAAGGCTGAACAATATTCCCTTACATGTATATACCACATTTTCTTTATCCACTCATCTGTCAATGGCCATTTGTGTTGTCCCCATATCTCAGCTACTTTGAATAATAGTGCGATGAGTGTAAGAATATAGTTACCTCTTTGAGGTCCTGATTTCAATTCATACAGTAGTTCTACTTTTATTTATTTATTTATTTATTTATTTATTTATTTGTTTGTTTGTTTACAAGGAAATTCATACCATTTTCTACAGCTACCTCAGTATTTTATATTCCAATCAGCAATGTAGAGGGTTCCCGTCTCTCCACACCCTCACCAACACATGTTATCTTTTAAAAAAAATAACCATTCTACCATATGTGACATGATATCTCACTGAAGTTTTGGTTTACGTTTTCCCTTTTGATGAGTGATGTACAGCATTTTTTCATGTACCTGTTGGCCACTTAAATATCTTTTTTGGAGAAACATCTGTTTGAGTCTTTGCCCATTTTTTAATTGAGTTGTTTTATTTTATTCTATTTGCTTGGGTGTAAACTTCTTATCATATATATGGTTTCCAAATATTTTCTCCCATTATATCTATTGCCTCTTCATTCTGTTAATTGTTTCCTTGTCTGTGCCGAAGATTTTGAGTTTGATGGAGTCCCACCTGTCTATTTCTGCTTCTGTTGCTTGTGCTTTTGATGTCATGGGCAAGAAATCATGCCAAGATCAATGTCAAGAAGGTTTTCCCTTATGTTTTCTTCTACAAGTTTTATAGTTTAGAAAATTTATACTATAATATAGTATAGAAAAAAAAAGAAATTGGATCCCTACTTTACATTCTACTTTGCATTGATTTTTGTGTATAATATAAAGTAGGGATCCGATTTCTTTTTTTTCTTTTCTTTTTCCTTTCCTTTCCTTTATTTTATTTTGGCACATGGCTATCCAGTTTTAACAACACCATTGGTTTAAGAGGCAATCCTTTCCCCATTATGTATTCAAGGCACCTTTGTCAAAGAACAGTTGATCTTATATTTGTGGGTTCATTTCTGAGCTCTTTGTTCTATTACATTGGCCCCAAGGTCTGTCCTTTTGCCAGTACCACACTATTTTAACATATTTTGAAATCAGGAAGTATGGTGCCTCCAGTTTTGTTCTCCTTTTTCAAGATCACCCTTTCAAGATCACTTTGGCTACTCTGGGTCTTTTGTGGTTCCATATAAATTTTAGAATTTTTGTTTTATTTATGTAAAAACTGCCATTGGAACTCATTCTATGAGGCCAGCATTATTCTGATACCAAAGCCAGACAAATATGCTACAAGAATAGAAAATAACAGGTCGATGCCCCTGGTGGACATAGATGCAAAAATACTAAAACAAACAAACAAACAAAACCCACACTGAAACTAGGCACACCATATTTAACAGCACAATAAAAGGATAATACACCACGATCAAGTGGCATTTATCTCTGAAATGGAAGGAGGTTTCAACATACACAAATCAATAAATACTATACGTCACGTTAATACAATGAAGGATAAAAATCACATGATCATCTCACTAGGTTCAGAAAAAGCACTTGACAAAATCCAACACCCTTTTCTGAGAGAAACACTCAACAAACCAGGTACTGAAGGGATGTACCTCAACGTATTAAAAGGCTATATATAGAAAGACCACAGCTAACATCAGGTTTGATAGTGAAAAATTTTAAACCTTTTCCTCTAAGATCAGGAGCAAGTCAAGGATACCCACCCTTGCCACTTCTATTCAACATAGCACTGGAGGTGCTAGCCAGAGCAATTAAGCAAGAAAAAGAAATAAAAGGAATCCAAAACAAAAAAGGAAGTATAAGTGTCTTTGTTTGCAGATGACATGATCCTATATATAGAAAACCCTAAAGAATCCACAAACAAACAAACAAACAAAACTCTGATAGAACTAGTAACAAATTCTGTAAAGTTGCAAGGTGCAAAATCAACACACAAAAATTAGTTGCATTTTTATACATTAATCATAAGCCATCTGAAAAGGAAATTAAGAAAACAATCCATTTATAATAGCATCAAAAAGTACATTGCTTAGGAATAAACTTCATCAATGAAGTGGAAGATTGGAACACTGAAAACTGCCAAACATTGATGAAAGAAATTAAAAGAGACAGAAATATTTGTTTTTTGGGGTGTTGAGATGGATAAGTTCTTTATAGATTTTGGATACTAACCCTTTATAAGATATGCCATTTGCAGGAATCTTCTCCATTTTGTTTTTTTAAATATTTTTATTTATTTATTTGACAGAGAGATAGCAATAGAAAGGACAGAAGCAGGAGGAGTGGGAGAGGGAGAAGAAGGCTCCCCACTGAGCAGGGAGCCTGAAGTTGGCTCCATCCCAGGACCCTGGGATCATGACCTGAGCCAAAGGCAGATACTTAACCACTGAGCCACCCAAGTGCCCTTCTTCTCCCATTTTGTAGGGTGCCTTTTAGTTTTGTTGATTGTTGCTTCACTGTGCAGAAGCTTTTTATCTTGATGAAGTCCCAAAAGTTCATTTTTGCTTTTGTTTCCCTTGCCTCTGGAGATATATCTAGAAAGAAGTTGTTATGGCCTATATCAGAGAGGTTGCTGCCTGTGTTCTCCTCTAAGATTTTGATGGTTTCCTGTATCACATTTAAGTCTTTTATCCACTTCGAATTTACTTTTGTGTATGGTATGAAAAAGTGTTCCAGCTTCACTCAACTGATGAATGGATATCTCAATGCAGTTTTGATTTGAATTTCCCTGATGGCTAATGATGTTGAACATTTTTTTCATGTGTCTGTTAGCCATTTGTATGTCTTTGGAGAAGTATCTGTTCATGTATTCTGCCCATTTTTTTAAAAGGTTTTTATTTATTTATTTGACAGACAGAGATCACAAGTAGGCAGAGAGGCAGGCAGAGAGGGAGAGGAGGAAGCAGGCTCCCTGATGAGCAGAGATCCCGATGTGGGGCTCAATCCCAGGACTCTGGGATCATGACCTGAGCCAAAGGCAGAGGCTTTAACCCACTGAGCCACCCAGGTGCCCCATCTGCCCATTTTTTTACATAATCTTTTGTTTTTTGGGTATTGAGTTTGAGAAGTTCTTTATAGATCTTGGATACCAGCCTTTTATCTGTAGTGCATTTACAAAAATCTTCTCCCATTCTGTGTGTTGCCTCTTTTTTTCTTGTTGTCAAAGAGGTTACTGCTTACATTCTCCTCTAGGATTTTGATGGATTCCTGTCTCACATTGAGGTCTTCCAGCCATTTAGAGTTTATCTTGTGTATGGTGTAAGAGAATGATGGTCAAGCTTCATTTTTCTGTATTTGGCTGTTCAATTTTCCCAGAACTGTTTATTGAAGAGACTGTCTTTTTTCTATTGGATATTTTTTCCTGCTTTGTCAAAGATTAGTTAATCATAGAGTTGAGGGTCCATATTGGACTCTCTATTGTCTTCCATCGATCTCTGTGTCTGTTTTTGTGCTAGTACCTTGCTGTCTTCGTGTTCACAGCTTTGTAATATAGCTTGAAATCAGGCAATGTGATGGCTGCAGCTTTGTTTGTTTGTTTTTTCCCTCAACATTTCCTTGGTGATTTGGGGTCTTTTCTGGTTCCATACAAATTTTAGGATTGTTTGTTCCAGCACTTTGAGAAATGCCAATGGTATTTTGATAGAGATGGCATTGAAAGTATAGGTTGCTCTGGGCAACATAGGAATTAATTCTGCTAATCCATGAGCATGGAATGTTTTTCCATCTTTTTGTGTCTTCTTCAATTTCTTTCATATAAGTGTTTTGTAGTTTCTAAAGTACAGATCTTTTACCTCTTTGGTTAAGTTTATTTCAAGGTATCTTATGGTTTTTGGTGCTATTGCAAATGGAATCGATTCCCTAATTTCCCTTTCTACAGTTACATTGTTAGTGTTTAGGAAACCAATTGATTTATGTGCTTTAATTTTTGTATCCCTCCACGTTATTGAATTGCTGTGTGGAGTTCTAGTAATTTGGGGATTTGGGGGTGGAGTCTTAGGTTTTCCACATAAAGTATCATGTCATCATTGGGAGAAGGAGAAGAGAAGTGATTTGGGGGAAATTGGAGCGGGAGATGAACCATGAGAGACTGTGGACTAAGAAACAAACTGAGGGTTTTGGAGGGGAGGGAGGTGGAGTTTGTATGAGCATGGTGGTGGATATTAAGGAGGGCATGTATTGCATGGAGCACTGGGTGTATTGCATAAACAATGAATCTTGGAACACTGAAAAAATTAAATTTAAAAAAGTATCATGTCATCTGTGAAGGGAGAGTTTGACTTCTTTGCCAATTTGAAAACATTTTATTTATTTTTGTTGTCTGATTGCTGATGCAAGGACTTCCAGTACTATACTGAACAACAATGGAGAGAGTGGGCATCTTTTTCATGCTCCAAATCTTTTTTTTAATTTTTTTTTATTTATTTAATTTATTTTCAGTATAACAGAATTCATTGTTCATGCTCCAAATCTTAAGGGAAAGGCTCTCAGCCTTTCCCCATTAAGAATGATATTTGCGGGGTGCCTGGGTGGCTCAGTGGGCTAAGGCCTCTGCCTTTGGCTCAGGTCATGATCCCAGGGTCTTGGAATCGAACCCCATATCGGGCTCTCAGCTAGGTAGGGAGCCTGCTTCCCCATCTCTCTCTCTCTCTGCCTGCCTCTCTGCCTGCCTGTGATCTCTCTGTCAAATAAATAAATTAAATCTTTTTTAAAAATGATATTTGCTGTGGGGTTTTTGTAGATGGTTTTTATGAAATTGAGGAACATTCCCTCTATCTCTACACTATAAAGAGTTTTAATCAGTAAAGGATGCTGTATTTTGTCAGAGACTATGGACTATGGGAGACAAACTGAGGGTTTCAGAGGGGAGGGTGTGGGGAGATGGCCCAGTGTTGGGTATTAAGGAGGGCACATACTGCATGGAACACTGGATTTTATATGCAAACAATGGCTCATGGAACACTAATCAAAAACTAATGATGTACTGTATGGTGATGAACATAACATAATAAAAAACTGATGAATGGATAAAGAAGATATGATACATTTATATATATATATGTATATATATATAAATACATATATATATAGGAGCATTACTCAGCCATAAAAAAGAATGAAGTCTTGCCATTTGCAATGAGGATGAAACTAGAATGTATTATGCGAAGTGAAATAAGTCAGTCAGAGAAAGGTAAAAACCTTATGATTTCACTCATATGAGAAATTCAACAAAACACATGAACATAGGAGAAGGAAGAAAAAAAAAAGAGAGAGAGGGAGGCAAACCCTAAGACACTCCTAATGATAAAGATCAAAGCAAGGGTTGCTGGAAGAGAGATGGGCAAGGGATAGGTGAAATGAGTGATGGATATTAGGAGTGCCCTTGTTGTGATGAGCACTGGGTGTTATAGATAAGTGACGAACCAGTAAATTCTACTCCTGAAACCAATATTATACTCTATGTTAACTAGTTAGAATTTAAATAACAATTTGAAACAAACAATAAATAAAAATAAATGGAAAGATAGCCTGTGTTTGTGGGTTGGAAGACTTAATATCATCAAACTGTCCATACTGCCCAAAGCAATCTAGATACGATTTTTTAAAGCTACATTTATGACTTCTTAGTCATGAGAAAGAATGAAGGTATTACTTGGGAATTCCCAGATTGCAACCATGGGTTTTTCTCATAGTCAATATCTATGTACCTATGTCTGGTTTGGATGCTCTCCAGCCTGAGCCTCTCTTCATTTCTGACCTCTCATCTGAGTTCTACTTCTTTTGTGGTGGCAGAGCTGGTCTTCTGAACCAGGCCAGTCCAATGCACCAGCCTGGGCAAGTTTCCATTACAACCTGTTGCCTTCTATTATCTCATCCAATCATTACCACAACACAGGTCTCTCTGACTTACAACCCAAACTTTTCCTACCATTCCAGATAATCTCAACTTCTCTCACCAACCAAAAACTACAAGAATGACTTTAGAATATTGCTTTTATGGTTTAAGTAGTGCCAGGGCTCACAGTATGCCTGACCCCTCTTGAAATACACAAATAGACCAGTGACTTTGAGATATGGATGACTTACATTCTTTGTAATGTGATGATCAATTTCATTTGAGAAGCTCCACTGGAGCCTTCTGAATGGTCTTCTGGCCTTTGTGATGATGTAGTCAGCCCAAATTCAACATTAAATTCCCCAACAACAAATTTTTTATTGCTCTACAACAAGCCCTGTGCTAGATATTATACAGAGATAAGAAAGTGTCTCTGCTCTAAGACCTTGTGCTGTAATAGGCAGCCTGTTCCATTTTGGAGCAACTACATCAGAAACTCCTTCCTAAAATTGATTCAAAACTTCAGCTCCCTGCAGCTTCTACTCATTGGCCCTTCTGTAGTTAAATACATTCTTTATGTGCCAAAAAGAGTAGGTTCAAATGGGAGGGGCAGTTTCCTCTCCCCCATCCCTGCCAATCCTTCACAAGGATAGGGGAGTTACCAGTGATGGTCCCAATTCAGACCACACATCATACCACATTTGCTAGTGCACAGTGTCATGTGAATCAGAACATCGCATAAATGCACATGGGTCTTCCCTCCATGCTTCCTCCATGCAGCTGTTCAGAAGCCAAGCTAGAGGCCACTTAATATCTAGATATTGTGATCTGCTTTCCTTTGTTTCCTGCATATGACAAACATGTCATGGGTTTGTTTTCATGACCAGTACACCAAGCCAGAGGGCTTGCATTTTTAAGATCCACTGGGGCTTGTAGAAAGGTAGAAGTCCTAATGGGTGTGTAGGTGAGGCTTCTGCTATAATATAGGGATACTAGATTTTTTTCCTTTGGGGTAAAACATGGTAGCCCAATCCATTATACAGTATTTCTTTTGTTTCACATTTGCCATTGTTCCGTGTAAGTTTTCTCAAGAACTTCATACGGAAGGAGTCACTGAGATGAGGCTATGATTTGGGTATTTCCAGAATTCTTGGCTATAATGCCCCTGTTGCAAGAGAAAGAATTTCTAACATTACAACCATTTGCCTGTTGATTGGATGTTATCTTCAACATCTCCTGAAAGCATTCATGCAAGCTGCGTTTCTATACGTCCAATGACAGGGACCTCTCTACCCTACATAGCTATTCTTTCCACCCGTGTGCACTTGTGATGAATAAGAAGTTCCTTTTGTATTGAGCCAAATCTGACCCCTAGTAATTTCAATCTCATGGCCCTATTTCTATCCCTCAGAGATAAAATGGAATGAACTTAACAAAGCCTATTCCTTTTTAGTGTAACGACACTTCAACTTGACTATAATTCCCTCTAGTTATGTCAAGGTCTGATAACCCGCGGGAAGGAGATATTCCCAAGTGTTGGCTGTTTCTCTGTAATTGACTTTTCTGCTCAGTGCTCAGTTCAGGCAAGCCACTGTTGATCTGCCAATCTGAAACCCCCTCAGTGTACACAGCCAAATGGAGTGCAACATCTAGAGTACAGGTAATGGCTATGGGTGAAAGTCATGGCTCCTGGAACATCTCCATTTCATTTGGGATGAAACGGCCCATTCTCATAGCCCTAAAGGAGACCTGGCTATGCTACCTAATGATCCTAATGTGAGCTGAATGTGAAGTTTGCATGCAAATGACACCCTTGTTTGGGTGCCAGATGGTCAAGTGGTCCTTGGTATATCTGGGGCACCAGTGTGTACACGCAAAGACTGTGTTTGTACATCATAACAAGGAAAAAGCCTTGATATGTCACCCAAGAGTGAGAGAGAGAGTAGTAAACATACCAAGAGCAGGAGCTCTGGAACCAGACAGACTTGATTCAAACGCTGCTTCCATGACTTACTATCTTTTATGCCCTGAGGCCCAGCTACTCTATCTCCCTGAGCTTCATTTTCCTCCTATATTTGCAAACCAGAGAACCAATATCCTCTCCTCTCTCCTCTGGGTTGTTGTTAGGCTAAAACAACTGAAGCATCTCATATAGAGCTTGACACTTAAAATATAGTGCTTTGACACTCAAAAATGTAAGTAATCTTCTACGGTTACTCAGTTTACAAGGTTTTTAATTTTATTTTATTGCCTAATAACACCTAGGGCTCATTTGATCTAATTTTAAGCTCTCAAGGGCCATTGCATGTGTGCATACACTCTGTTCTAGGAAGGAAAACAAAACATAGAAGAGATTGTGCAGCCTTATCCTTGAGAAGTTCTCTGATCTACTCAGCCATCATTTTCATGCTTCCACCTCTCCTTCTACAAAATGCTTGGGTTGAACTAGATGATTTCTAAGGACTTACACCCTCTTCTTATCTATTATTATTATAGAAGTTGGCAGCTATATTTACTCTGTTCTTGAAGGAGGGGTGAGGGGAGATGAGCAGTTCTTGAGGACCTGCTCACTAGTAAGGGCCCTCTTAGATATTGTTTAGTATTATGTCAGGCTTGCTACTGCTCTGTAAGTGAGTTACTACTACTCTTTTTTCCCAGAAAGATGGAGAAGGTCATAGAGATTAATTAAAATTGCCCAAACTGCTCCTGGTCAGTAAGTGGCAGAGCTTCCTAATTGAGATGAGGACATGGACTCTGGGAAAGGGATGCTTGTCCTACTATGCAGAAATACCAGGGTCCCTTACATAACTCAGTATTCTCATCCCTAAGAGAAAACATCACAGAACAGAGAAAGGGTGTATTAGTCCCAAAAGTTAAGGAACCAAACTTCTAGATTTTCTCTACCTCCAAATTGTATCCTGAATTATTCTTTCCTAGAAGAACTGAAAAATTACCTGTTATACTTACCTTCACCTTCATGGTCCCTCTGAAAGGTGCATGAGCAGGATAAAGAGGAATCAAAGATAGGACAAGGAGCTGCAGGTCTGAGCTGTCAGGGGCCATTGCTCACTGTGTGGCCTTGAGAAGGTGGCTTGTGCCTTCTGAGCCTTGATGTCTTCACCTGTCCAGTGGAAGCGCTGAATCAGTTTCTTAAACTGTGGTCCCCAGACCAGCAGTATCAATCAGTATCATCTGGGAACTGGATAGAAGTCTAAATCTCAGTCCCCACCCAAGACCTAGTTAGTCTGGTGCCCTGATAGTGGAGTTAGTGTCCTGTGTGTAGAGTGCCCTATCTCTGACTTAAGCCTCTAGCACACACTTGCTGTTTTATCTTGCTTCATATGCCCTGATCTCTTTCACTGTCATTTCTTCATCTTCAGTGAGTTGGGGAGGAGTAAAGGTATCAACCTCTTAGATTTTCTGGGAATTGAATGATGCAGCTTGTGAGAAGTACCTGGAACATAGCAGGCTCTTGACAAGTGGTTGCCTAAATTCTCTGGGCCTCTACGTGTTGGGTAAAAGGTAAACATTTTTAAAAAGAAACTCTCCCTTTATCTGGGTGACATGGGGTTTCTCTGAGCCAACTCCTGCAGGTCACCTAAGGAAACCTAGCCCATCAGAGGTGCCATGACCCACAGTACAGATTCTGAGTCTGCTTTCTGCCAAGAACTTGTGTTTGTCCCTCCAGGAAGCTCTGTCTCTTCATAGTTGACTGGAACTGCTTTAGGGCAGGTGAAGAGCAAGGACATTTTTTTTTAACTTGCAGGAAATGACTTATGCTTTACACAAAATAAAAGTAGACAGTATCCTGATGCAGGAGATGAACCCTACAATCCTAGGACTGGAAGGTGGTCAAATCTTGGTGGGGACTATTGGTAACAGAGACCATATTTCTGCTCTGTCTTTGTGGGTCTGAGTTCTCCATTCTCTAGTTGATGATGGAAAATAGCCACACACTTCTCTGGAGATTCCGGGCCATGTGGCTCTGTGCCCCCTGCCCTGCTTCAATGGTCTTCCTCTCCTACGTCTAGATCCATGGGGAAGAGAATTTGGCTGACTGGCTTGAGTCAGGGACCTCATATCCCTTCGTCTAATACTCTGTGGCCAGAGACACAGGATCATCTTATATTCTTAGTTCCTGGGAACCACCCCTGGGGCGGAAAGGAGTTTTAGGAAGCTGTTAGGAACTGGACAGGCCATTAGCAGTGTTCATTTTGACAAAGTTGGGAGAGAAATCATTCGAATCTTCCTCAAGAACCAGGTCTGCTGATTGCTGGCAAGTGCAGGGTCTGATGAAGACCCTGCCAGTTTGTGTTCACAGTAAAGGTTACAATTTATAATGCTAGCTGCTCTTTTAAATTGTGCTGACAAGAAAGGTTGACTCAACAGACACAGGATATGGAAGGGGAATTTTTTATTCTATAAACACACCAAACTTCAGTGTAAACAAGGCAATATGACAAAACATAAATTACTATTATCTTCAGTGCATGTTATACTTAATAGCAGCTTATCTCTGTGTTATGTAAGGCAGTTCTGCTTTGATGAAACTATTTCTTTTCTTAGTTTTACAAGAAGTAATTGAATAAAAGTATCATTTTTACTTAAGGCAAAAAATGGGTGTAATGTTGTGGAAATACTGAGGGATAAGAGTCTTTTCTCATCCAGCCACAGCTTAGCTGTGACGCGGGCTTCAGTTCCTTCTAATGAAAAAATGACAACAGTCAGACCCAGGGATGGCCGATGCCCTTCTCACTTCTGATGATATCTCGGCGGCGATGTCCCGTCGATAGAGATTTTCTGACTATGCAAGTATCCTCAGGATGCTGGCTCACTAATGGCCCTGGCAGGAAAGGAATGGTACATTCCGAGGGTTTGTTGGAAACATTTCGTGAGAGGATTGTTCACAGAGGTTTGGGTGATGGTGGGAGGCTATTTTCCTGAGAGCTCAGGAGGGGAAACCAGGGGAGGCTGGCAGGGAGGGAACAGGGAAGAAATGTCTGCCTGCCTCTCTCCTGCACCCCCAGACTCCAGCAGGAGCCTCTCCCTGAGCCCAGTGAGAAGCCAGCATAGAAGGTTGTCCAGGGATACTGTCTAACCTGCTGCAGGGAAGGACAGATGCCAGACCTGGGGAGACACATGGAAGCCAAGGGCAACAGGAGGGAGTGTGTCTCCACAGAGTGCCCCACACAAATGCATTTTCACGTCTAATAGAAGACACACTGGCTCTCTGGCCTTGAAGGGCCAACAGGGGTGCCGCTGTCTGTGGCCCGAGCCCCACTGGATAGACTTGAAGCCACCCCCATGCCCATCGCCCCTGGCTGTGCAGGAGAGCTCCTGGCTGCAGACATCCAGTTCCTAGAGGGAAGAAGGGGCACAGGACCCCACCGCATCCCCTCAGGAGGTACTGGGACCAGAAACAGGCTTCTTATGGTTTCTCAAGCCCTTTCCATTCCAAGCTACCCTATCAGCAACTGGAGTCCTGAAAGTGGCCTTGTGCCCAGCTCTGACCAGCACTCCCTGCTTCAAAATCCTGAAGTGGTCACCGGTGCCCATTAAAAACCTACCTTTGAGTACTTGTACCCACGTCACCTGAAGGTACAGGTGTTTTCCTATTATAGTGCCTCCTCCCAGACTGTTTGCTTCCCCTGATGTGTGCTTTCTCTCCATCTCCTTGAAAAAATATGCCTAATCTTGGGCTCTCAGTCAAACCTGAGGATCACCTTGAAGGGGAGTGAGCTCTCCTTCCTTCCACAAACAACTTCCCTTTGTACCTGTGTGCACCCGTGTCCTGGTAACTGAGCCTTCTTTAAGCTCTCCTCCTGTTTCATCACTGCTACCTCAGCAGACCTTTTGCCTATTTTTTGCCTGTTCCTTCTCACAAGTCCACTCCAAGGTTATATCCTGTGGTACTCATCACCTCAAGGAACTACACTCCCCAGGATCCTTTGCTCTTTGTCTTCCAAGTGGTTTCAGCCATAGGATGCATTGGCAGAAGACCAGAAAGGAGAGACGCTGGCTATTTCTCTTCCTCTTTCTCTGGGCTTCTGGAAGCATCCCCCACCCTAGCACCAACTCTTCTGGGATTCAGCTTCTGGAGCTCAGTTCCCACTGTGAGTCCACTGGAGGGTTCTACTGAAGAGTCTGCACTTCTGGGATCTGGTAGCGGCATCATGACCCTAAAGCCCTAAGAGGGGGGCAGACTGTATTATCTTTCAGTTCTTCTGTGTAACTTCTGTATAAATGATTCCCAGTGTTAAATTTCTTCTACTTAAAATACCTGGGGTAGTTTCCATATTCCTGACTGGGCCAGACTCATGCATCATTTCACCCCAAAATGAAGAAGGCAGCAGGAGATTGTGGAAAGTATATTCATCTTCCTCACAAAAGATACCCGGGATCAGATTCGTGTTCTGCCTTTTTTTACTGGGACGACTTTGGGCAAGGTCTACAACCTCTAGCCCGTGCCAAAGGATTCTAAGTGAGTTCACATAGATAAAAATGGTACAAAAACAACGAGGCCCGTGGTAGATACTCACTGTCACAAAGAAATAGATTCATCTCTTTTCCTGGTCCCAGGTGTGGGTTGCTGGGACTTCAGCCATTTGTGGGTAAGCTGTGCAGCACTTGTAGGAATGGATGGATCAGAGGACAGTGAGGAAAATCAAAGCAGGAGAGGAAGAGAAAACCACTGAGCAAATGGCTGGCCTGCTCCAGGATTTGTGCTAGGACCCCCAAGTTTATCTCCTGGGGTTTGACATCCCCTGCAGAGAGGGCCTCCAGAAAAGCAAACTGGGCCTGCAGGAGGTGTCGTAGCTTGACTCGACTAAAGACACACAACAGGTACAGTTGTTAGATTCCAGAATTTTCCATGCCTGGAATCCGAAGGTGCCATCAGGATGGAAGGGAGGAGGCAAGTTGCTGATGCATCCCTGAAAACAAGAGAAGACACCCAGATGCTGCATTAGGTTTCAAGACAGAAAACTCCCTTCATTTTAAGCTTGCAAAGCAAATCTGAGAGGTGTGCTGTAGGGAGGGCAAGGAGAAGAGAGAGACTAAGCGAAGCACGGGAGTGGGAGACCTGGAGGGGCTGGGAGAGATAAGAAGGGAGGAGGGAGGCGGAGGCAGCCTCCACAGGGCTGAGATAAGCAGCTGAATCTCTCTATTAGAGATTCTGCCCCAGTTCTCAGAAAATTCCATCTCTAGAGCCTGTCAGGGGAGACATAATCCACCTCCAAGGGAAGAGACACAGAGGTGGGGGAGGTGGGCAGAAGGGAGCTTTGGTCTCAAGGACATTCTCAACTTTGGAGGTCGCCTTGTTCCTGACCTCGGTCCGCCCTCCTTTCCACGGGAACTGTAAGAAGTAGACAGTTACGTGGCAGATTCATGACTTCACTCTTCAAGGAAAATACTTCTGTATCCAGCAAGGAAGGCAGTCATGGGCCATTGGTTTCTAAAATTGCTACTTCTTCTCCGAAAGCCCTCAGATGAAGAAGCTGCCCACAGTTGACCCCTCTCACCAGGTAATGAAGACATAATATGTCTTTGTGAGTTTCAGACTCAGCTGGACCTGGATGCATACCTGTCCTGTGCCAGGTGCAAAGTCTCCGGGCTCTCCCACATACTCCTCATCTGTTCTCTGCACACCCTGGTTTCACTCTTGCCTTATTTAACAGAGGTGGAAACTGCGTGTCAGAAGAGAGAAACGACAGCCCAGGGTCAAGCAGCAAGTAATTGGAATCCAAGGCTTCTGGTTCCGTCAGGTATTTCCTGAAGCAGGGAGCATGCGGACTGCTTATGGACAAGACGGTTGCAGGGGTCATGCGTGTAAATCTGTAAAACATGTTGGGACTAAATATTTCAGGACTTGCTGGTTTATTTTAATATAAATTAAGATACATTAGAAGAAAGCTTATATATAATTGGCATGCCAAACCTAATGTACTACCAGCACGTATACACTATTGCCTTGGAAAGGGGTAGATAGATATGTGATTTATTTAATTAAAAAAATGACAGATTTATAATAATAAAGCGTTCACCAATATAGTAACACTTTATTAGTGCTTAATATGAAGTGACCATAGTCTAAGCTGGATACAGATTTGTGTGTATAATTAATTCTTATGAGTTGGTAGTGATTTTTTTTTTGCATTTTACAAATGAGTAAACTGAGGCACAGAAACCTCATGTAATTTGCCCAAGATCACACAGCTAGTGAGCAGCAAGGCTGGGATTTAAACAGGCCATCTGACTCCAGAGTTTGTGCTAGTCACTGCTGCCTTAGCCTCTGGTTATGCCCTGATGTCTGAAATTTGGAAATAGACATCCTATCGTGAACTCCAAGAATGTGGCAGGGACTTTGTCCCCAGACATGCATTCTCCCCTTCTTCCAGAATAACAGAATTGGAGGTCAGGCACATGGCCACAGAGAAGTCACTCCCCACATGTAGCCTCGGGACCATGGCCTACCTAATGGAGGGCAAGTCAAGTTGATGACCACAGGCTCATGGCTTTGCCTTCCTCTTTCCCGCTGCTCCCTGGCTGAAAGGGGGAAGTGGTTACCACTATGGTCCATTGAGTCATGGGCGACACCCCAAGGAAGCCAGAGTAACAAGAGAGAAGAAGCCTGGCTTCCTGTTGGCTTTGTGCAGAAGTAATTCAGCTCCAATCATCTGAGAAAGAAGAAGAAGGCCTCCCTTTTGCTTAAGCCACTCTTATTTTGGGTCTTTGTTACATGCAACCAAACCTATATCCTAACACTTACCAGAGGCCCATAGCCCTCTTGCAAATCTGGAAGGGCAGCCTGGTATTCAAAGAATTTGTCCAATAAGCTTATGGCAAAACTATCTAAAATTAAGCCTGTCCCTGAACAGAATAATAATAATTATAATGCTGATGGCACTTACTATGTGACAGGGGTGCATTCCTAAGCACTTGACATATTTTCAACCATTTATTCCTCATGATGAGGAAGACAGTATATTTGCCTCTGTCTTCCCGATGAAGAAGCACAGGAAATGTAAGGTGCTCTCCCCAAAGCACACATGTGTAAATAGCAGCGATTTCATGTATGACCTTTTTGAAACTTAAAACCAAACAGAAGTCAAATAATAGATGGAGGTCACCCTCCCCCGACACAGAGAGCTGGAGGGAAGAAAGGTTTACTTTCTCTAAACTTTGTTTCCAAAGGGTGGATCCAGAGCACATGGTAGGCAAGGGGCACCCTCCACCAAACTAATTTGTCCTGTTCCTCTGGCTCCCCCAGGGTGTTGCCCTTGACTGTGTGGTTCCAGGTGGGTCATCACTGCTGGGCATTCCAGCCAGGGGCAGCCTGAGCTGAGTAGATGCTCACCCACTATTTCTGCTGGGGTTTCATGTCCCTGATCGGAGTCCCCTTGGAGTGAAGGAGGAGGGTGGGGACCGCTCTGAGGATCCAGGAGACAGAAAGGAGCATCAGGATATCAAAGGGCACTTGAGCAGGCTGGGGGTCTGGGAGCCAGATTCAAATTCCAAATGCCCTGCAGGATTCTCAGGTTCCAGTGAGACAGAGTCAGGATCCCTGGCACCAGGGACAAGTCTGAGCTCCCCCCGTTCTGGTCAATATCAGGTAGTTTAAAATTCAATTATTTATGCAGCATCCACAGAGCAAGGCATTGAGGAAGAAGTAAGACATGGTTAATGGACTGAACCGGAAGAGCAAACTGAGTGTCGGTTTCTGCTCCTGGGAGATTTACCATTTGAGGGAAGAGGGAGCAGCAGCAGGCAAGTAAAGAAATGAGACCCCAGAGGTGGATTGAGGTCAAATCATGCCGTATCTTTTTATGTCATGTTAAGGACTTTGGATTCTTGCTGAAAAACAATGAGCCTCATGATGGATCTTAAGGGAGGAACATGCTCAGACTTGCATTTTGTGTGTGGCTGAAAGACAGCTTTCCTGTCTGGCTTCCTCAGGTCTCTTGCCGAAACAGGTTGGAATGAGGGTGTTCCAAAGCCCACTACCCAGAATTCTGCATCCTTACATCTGCTGCATGGGAGCTTTTCAAGTCAAAGTTACTAACAACTTCTGCATGGCCAGATCCAGTGGCCAATGCTGGGTCTTCATCTAAATTCACTTATCAGCAGTGTTTGACACATGGGGTGACTCACTCCTCATTGAAATATTCTTTCTTGGGTCTTAAGACTGAAGAACCCAATGGGTTTCTTGCCGCCATCCTAGAGACGTCTCAATTTCCATCACTTCCTGAATTCTACCTGTTGGGGCACCTCCTCCCCCACAACCTTCTGTCCTGGCTGCTCTCCACATGGTTTCACTCCACTTCAAGGCTTTAAATACCACCTACAGACTGTTAACCCTTAGGCTTCTGGTTCCCTCTCGGAGCCCTTTTTTCAAACTGCTGATTCCTTTGTGCAATTCCTGACCTCCCCACTCAAAAATCCAGCAGGCATCTCCCAATGCACACTTCATCCCTAATCCTATGCTTTCTGTATGCTTCCCCATCTTTGTGAATGGTACCTCCACTCTTCCTGTGGCTTAAGCCAGAGCCTTGGAGATCCACGACTCCCTTCTTTTGCTCACAGTGCCAAGTCCTGTCTGATCTACCGAAGGTGCCCATCATCTGACCACTTCTCGCCATCTCCACTGCCTCTGGACGTTGGTCCTAGACCCTCCCGATCCATCTCCCTGCTTCCATTCTTGCTGTCTTAGAGTCTAAACTCCCTACAGGAGAATAGCAATCTTCCACAGGTTTTGTTAGTTTAAGACAATCCTCTGATAAAACTCTGCTCTCACTTCCCGTAGTGCCCTCAGAATAAGACCTCAAGTCCTGACCTGGCTCCCCACCTGCCTCTCATTCCCTCCTCTGCTCCCAAGCTCTCCCTCCATCACCCCACTCCAGCCACATGGTGTCCTTGCTCCCTTCCCACGTGCCCTCTTCACTCAGGGATTCTTGCTCTTCCTCTGCTGGGAACACTTTCCTCAGCCACCCCAGAGTTTGCTCCATCATCCCAACCAGCCACTGCTCGATGTGACCTCCCCAGAGAGGACTTCCTGGACCCTCTTTTATAAAAGTGATTGCTCTCCATAGCCCTCATCTGATTTATTTTTCTTCTTAGTCCTCACCATCTACATATTACCTATTAGCTTATTAATTTATGGTCTGTCACCCCTCACTAGGACCTCCGTTTTCGGAGAGCAGGCTCTGGCTTTCAGTTTACTGTTGTTTTCCAGTATCTGAAACAAAGCCTTTTGTTTCTAGATCTAGAGGTGTTGCTCTATAAATTCTTCCTGAAACAAGCGATGCCAGCTCTCACATACAACTTATATGCAGACTCAAACACGTACACGCACCACAGTCCTCACAGAATCTGGTATACCCTCACTCTTTCTTTCTCTTACTTTTACACATCTATGGGATTTCCACAAAATCCCTATGCATGTGACTGCCCCTAACATCAGGTGAAATCTATAACCAGCTTTTAGAGACCACGGACATAGATGAAGATGGCCAGGTAAAATTTGAAATCTATGTTGGAAATGAGAGGGAGCATATGGAAATTTTTAACTAGTCTGCACAAGGGCTTTAAGACCACTGAGGATGCTCTGGTACATACCCGTGCACACTCCAACCCATACATGCTTTGTCATGACCCCTGTATGCACAGATTCATGCACACTTATCACCACACATACAGACACATACCTACTCACTGTTCACATATATGCATGACTCATGTACCTTTATGATCTTCTCTGCATGAACCCACATACCACAGACACACAGGCCCAGACATCAGATTTTCCCTGTGGACACACCATCATGCTAGTACACTCAAACACACTCATGCCATAAGGAGATACTCACACTCACATGCCTTCTCTGGTGTCCACACACCAGCATGCAAAAATGACTCACATCCTCTTGCCAACTTAACTTATCCACATGCACAATCACGGAAACACTCACTCTAATACTCTTAGCTACCCTAGCCCATGTTCACACACATTTACTAGAACACTCAAGTTCATTTTTGCATATGTACTTGTACATGTGCACATTATACACACACACACATACACACACAGATTTTAAGAACTAAAACGCTGAATTCTGTTGTTATGGCAACAGAAGCCCTCCAACCACCTAGGAAAGAAAGAACAAGGTCACATGGAGACAAAATCCCAGAGAAGCTCTGTGGAGGAATGTAGGTCTTGTGGCTATGAAGATGGTGCTCTGAATGGAGGCCCTTCCTTCCCACTTCTTTCAGAAACTGATGGTGTCAGATGGAACTTCCTCAAGCTTCCTGTGAGCCCCCTAAAATACACCTGCATGTACACTTCCACCTTCTTTCTCCCAGTCCAGAGGCAGTGGTCATCTCTCTTCAAATGTGGACATTCTCCACCTGTACTGAGGTTCTCATGCCTTCCCATCTCAACCCAGACAACCCTCTGTCTACATTTGCTCTTGGCTGCTGCTTCTCAGATGAAGAACCCACTCTTCCATGTGACCACCCCCTACCCCCAACCATTCATTCCCCTCCGGTCCCTCCCTCTTTCGTCTGCAGAGTCGGGTTCCTCAAAAGAATCCTCTACACTTGCCGCCCCTACTTCCACATGGATCACTATCCAATCACTACTGTCAGGATACTGGTCTACCAACCAGCACTGCCCTGGCAGGGCCACCATGGACCACTGTTGTGATAAATGCAGTGGATACTTGGGTGTCCTCACTGATGTTGACTTGGTTTCCTTCTGCTGTGATTCTCCTTGGATCTCTGGCCATACCTTCCGCATTCAGCTGCTTTTGTAGCCTTGTCTTTATCTTCTTGCCTCATAGATCTTGTTTACCCCAAGGGCCCTGTCCTGGCTTCTTCTGCTCTATTTACTCTGCATCCACTGGAAATCATTGACTCTTCATGGGTTCAACAACCGCCCACAGCTGGTTGTTGAGTTTCAACCTATGTATTAAAACCTTGCTGGGAACTTCCACATATAATGTTTCTCAAGCATCTAAAATGCTACTGAGCTTAGAGTGTCTCTCCCTACACATCCTACCCTTCAGCCATGCTCTCTGTATCAGGTTATGGCTCTACCATGAACCTATCCACTGCCCCCACACCAGGCCCAGAATCTGGCTGTCATCTTAGACTCCTTCTCACTCTTCCAGACCCCACCAGTTAGCAAGTCCTTGAGATTCTATATGTTTTCCATCTCTCAAGCCTGTTTTTCATTGCCTTCTTCCCATCCAAAAAATCCAAAAACATGTTATTTCCCACCCACCTATTTAAATCATCTTGTACCTAACCTTCCTGCTCAGGTTACTTGCCATCTTAAAATCCTTCTTTAGCCCATGGGGGAAATTTTATATCCAAACAAAAACTCTTGCCTTGCCTCCTGTTCTGCTGGGCCTTTCCCTTTGCACCTGTCAGTCCTTAGTTCTGGCCATATGGATATTCCTGAACTTCTCTGACAATCCCAGCTGTTCAACCTTGTCCCTCTGGTTTCTCCATGGCTTCCCCTTTTAGATGGTCATCTATTCATCTTTTCCTTTGTTCCCCCATTTCCTCTGAGCAGGCTTCTATCATTGCAACTGTAATACTTCAGTATTAGTGTGGGTCTCCTTACCACTGGAAGCTTCAGGGAGGCAGAGTGCTTTACTGTATGAGACACCACCATACTGTGTGTGTCTGTGCTAGTCCATTGCGTGTTAACAGCTGCTCAATGTCTTCACAGATGAAGTACTAAGTACATGAAGGCCAAGGGGGCACCCAAGAGGAAGTGACTGACACTGACCTTGGAGATACATCCACAGCACTGCTAATTCTCAGTGTATGGGCCGAATCCAACAGAAGCATGGTTTGGTTGACACATGCAGCATTTGTAAGAAAACTGGATAAGTCCCTAATTCACTGCAGACCTGTGATTCGCTTTCATTTCATTCAGCACTTTCATGTATTTTTGTTACCTGCCTGGTTCCTGAATGAATTTAAGTTCAAGACTTCCAAGTTAGACCCAGATAAGATTTGGGGCATACAAAGAACAGAAAAGGGAACTTTTCTGTTGTACAGTGTTAGAGGAAGTGATATTTTAGAATCAAGTGGCCTGTGTTTGAATCAGAGATATCTGGCTTACCAGCGACATGTCACTGGGCAAATTAATTCACTTTTCTGAGCCTCAGTTGTCTTTCCTTGTAAACAGAACGATACTAAAAGTACATAGATACCTGTGCTGTAATGAAGACTAAATAAGTAAATCCATGTAAAGCACTTAGAACCGCACACTCAGTACCTGTTAAGTATTATTCAGTATTATTCATTGGGCAGAAGAAATCATAGGGGCAAAGGATTCAGAGTTTGAAGACCTTTGCATGTTTGGGGAAAATTAAGCTAGTGAGGATGGGTGGAGAAAATGAATGATGGATTACAAGGGATAGAGATCAGGCCTCATTGCTTGTTTCGCCTATACTTAGCTAAGGGCAGGAAGCAAAAGAGATACTCGGTATATCTTAGCTGGGATGCACGATTGAAGAAATGCATAATGAGAGCTCAAGGCTCTCATTGGAGCCTGGCTACCACGTGGCCTGGATAAAAATTAAAGGATTCATTCATGGTTCATGTTTTGGGCTCCTCTTGGGAGCTGTACTAGATGTATACTGTACTAGATGCTTATGAGATATCATTGAGCAAAATGAAGATCTCTGGCCTCCTGGGCCTTACATTCTAGCAGGGAAGTTAGGAAATACATAGCATCCATGACAATTAAGTGACTTCCATGTAATATATTAGAAAGCATGAAGTTCTGCCTGCCCTAGCTCCTGTGGGGAATATATGGGGTGAAAAGAATATACAGGGGTATCCTATAGGACAGCGTGGTGAGGTGATCCGGGAGAAGGTTTTAATATTAATGCAGGGGGAAGAATATCAGACTTACCTCAGATTTGTATAATCATTCAGTTTTTTTTTGTTTGTTTGTTTTTTCTTTAAGCTTTTTTATTTAAACATATAATGTAACCCCACCCCCCTCTCCCAACCCCTCTCCCCCGCCACCCCCCTCAGTTTGTTTTATGACATTAAGAGTCTCTTTTGGTTTGTCTCCCTCCCGATCTCATCTTGTTTCATTTTTTCTTTTCCTACCACCTTAACCCCCACCCCCGTTGCATCTCCACTTCCTCATATCAGGGAGATCATATGATAGTTGTCTTTCTCTGATTGACTTATTTGACTCAGCATAATACCCTCTAGTTCCATCCATGTCGTCGCAAATGGTAAGATTTCATTTCTTTTGATGGCTGCATAGTATTCCATTCAGTTTTTAATTGGCTCCATATTTTATGAATTTTTCCATATTATTCAGACTATCATAAAGATATAAAATTTATAAATAAATTGTATTTATATTATGAAATATAAAATTTATTTGTCAGGAGATATCCTCCATTTTTAGGATGTGGGAATAAGGTTGTGCAACATTGTGATTTATAGGAAATAAATATTTGGTCATCTGAATGATGTATGTTTCTAATATATATTTGAATGTGACATCTGTATGTATCTAATATCTGATATATACTAATATGTATTTGGTTATCTGAATGTTTATAATATGTATTTGATCTTGTCTAAGGTTCTAGGCTAACTCCTAAAACCCTTGCAATTCCCATGATAAGGGCCATAAAAGCATCTTGTGTTATGTTAATGAGGTGACCTTTGGAGAGCCCCTAGGTAACCCGAGGAGGGGGGTGGCAGCCTGGAGAGCCAACCCTGTGATTTGAGGGTTGGAAGTTTGAGTCCCACCCCCTGACTACAGTGGAGGGGCCTGAGGGGCCTGAGGGGCCGGAGGCTGAATCAGCCAATGGTCAGGGACTTAGTCAATCAAGACTATGCAATGAAACCTCCATAAAACCAGAAGGACCAGGTGCAGGGGCTCCGTGGTTGGTGAACACGTGGAAGAGCAGGGTCTTGGGCTCCCCTGGAGAGGGCAAGGGAGTGCCACACCATTTCTGTAGACTTGGCCCTGTGCATTTCTTCCTCTGACTGTTGATGGGTATCCATTCTCTTTATATCTTAAGAAACTAGTAAGTTTAAGGGAGTGTTTTCCTGAGTTGTTAGCTGCCCTAGCAAAAGAACCCAAGGAGGAAGTGGTTGGAACCCCCAGTCTACCACCAGTGGTGGTGTGGTTTTGGAATGTAGGTGAGGTTCAGTGCAGGGAGATCTGGAGCCAAAGACCAAGAAGGAATTCTTGAGACATCTTTGGTGCAAAATGGTGGTTTAATTAAGGCCTAAGGACAGGAACCATGGGCAGAAAGAGCTGCTGCCCCAGGGTTGTGAGGGGTGGCTGATTATATACTGCTGTGCTTGGGGGAGGTAAGGGAAATGGAGGTTTCAAAAGAACTCATATGCTAAAGAGGACCAACAGGATATGATGATAATTGGGAGATACCTGGAAGAAAGTCACAGGTGACCCACCCAGGAGTGGGGGGGGGTAGGGTGCAAGGTGTCAGCTTAAGCTTCCTCTTCACCTTGCTTTCTGCTCCCTCATCAGGTTGATGAGAAGCACAGGTACTTGGGGGGCTGGGGGAGGGAAGGCTTGCTACTGGCGTCTGAAGTGGGGGGTAGGCCCTCATCCTGTAGGATCTGGGGCTGTCTCTGTGTAGACAGTGTCAGAATTGAGTTGAAACTCTCCTGGTGTCTGAGAATTGCTGGATTAAGCTCCCTGACATTGAAATTGGGTTTGGGAAACCTACAAGAGTTTGGGTAGTTATTCTTCTTGTTATTTATTATAAAAGAAGCAAATAATTTTCTCCCTATTCCCATGAACAGAAATGTCTTAGTATCTTCTTGGATTTCAGTAAGGAAACATTTTATTCCAAATTTCAAACCAAACTTCAGAGAATCCCCAAACCCTGCCATTTAGATGCTCATTTCCTGCAATAATTGCAGTCTTTAACTTTTTAATGAAATTATTAGCATGAGAAATGGCTTAGAGTACCTGTAATGGGTTAAATTAATAAAACCAATTTAATCTTACAAGCGGCAGCTTTTATCTACTCTTCCCGTGTTTGTTCCATCATAATAGACATCTATGCGGTGCCCAAATCTGGATGGTTTCAAGAAAACTGGATTTTTTTGAACTGAGTTCACATTCTTTGGCTGTAAAGTAGCATTTATAAAAGGAAGAAATGGTGGTGAGAGGGTAGGTGGTGGAGTGAAGGGGGTGTGTGTGTGTGTGTGTGTGTGTGTGTGTGTGTGTGTTAGGGCTTCTCCGCCTCAGCACTAGGGACATGTGGGGCCAGATAATGTTTCTCTGGGGCAGGGCCTGTCCTGTGCAGGTCAGATGTTTCCCGCAGCCCTGCTCTCTTCTCACTAGGCACCAGTACCATACCCTTCAGCTGTGATGACTGAAAATGTCTTCAGGTATTGCCAGATATCTTCCATCCTCGGGGGAAGCAGAATCGGTCCTGGTTGAGAACTACTGCTCTGTCTCATGACTGTTGAGCAGTTAACACTGCTTGACTTTATGTTACATATTTATTCACTAGGTCTGTCCTCTGGACACCTAAGTTTGGCGCTTCCATGAGCTCTCTTCCATTAGAGGAAAGTGCCATAGAGGCAGACGCTGCCCCTCTTGTTCGCTGCCAAATCCCGAGTACCCGGCACAGAATAGAAAACCAACCAGTATTTGTTGCATCCATGAAAAAGGTCTTTCAAAAGAGGGGAATCTGAAGCTGTGATTCTTATTAGGAGGGCAGGATACCTTTGCAGTCACTTAGGGAAGTGGAACAGGGGGGAAGGTTTTTAACTTAAAAGTCCTGGAATTCACATGGCTCACTTGGGGCCACATAGCCAGGTCATGGGGGAGGGAGGCCCAGGCCTGAGGTTCTGCTGTTCTTGGGGTCAGGTTTGGAGGCCTAGAGTTTTTCAGGCTGACTGTTGATGAATGTAAAGCATAAGGGATGATGGAATTTGAAGCACAGGAAGAGCAAAAAACGAGGGGCCCACAAATGGCCAGTTATGAAATCAAATCAAGTCTCTCAAACCAAGAAGACAGGTGGGGGCCTGGCCCCCAACCCAGTCCTTTGGCCAGCCGGCCCTGTGTTTATGGAGAGAGCCCTCTTTGAAGTGGGTACCTAAGTGATCAAAGCTCGAGTCCGGGCCCTGGCGTTACAAGGGGTCAGTGTCAGGGCTTACATGACTACAGCTGAAGTTTTCATGCCTGGATGCTGCTTCCGTAGTGTCTGGCCCATGCAGGGGGGGCCACAGTCCTTAGTTACTGTGGGGGCTGGCCTCCTGACTGAAAGTCCTCACTGGCCCCGCCTGTGGTTATCATGATGTCCCCCTGTGCTCAGTGGCTTACACGACGTTCCTTGATGATTTGACTGTTGTGGATGCTCCCAGAACCTTCTCTCTTCACTCACGTCAGCTCACTCAGAAAACTTCAGTTTCCCTAGCAAGTCCTGATCCTTTTCAGTTCCAGGACATTGAACTAGCTCCTTTTCTACCTGAAAAAAACCCTTCCCTCGCTCTCCTGAGTCTAACTCCAATTTGTTCTAATGATCTCAGCTTAAATGTTACTTCTTCTTGGAAGCCAGCCCTTAATCTGCAGACCAGCTTCCTTGCTTCTATGTCACCACCGTACCTAGTACCCTAGTTTATGATAATTAATGCTTTATAGTCCATCTTTCTTTATTGGGCTGGAGGTTGTGTGACACTGTGGTTTGTGCCTGTATTTTTTCTCACTGTCATGTCCCTGGGATAGAACTTACATTAGGCAGTCAATAATTATTTATTTGTTGGATGAATAAATTAATTAGTTAATGTCAGATCCTGTTTCTGACACTGTCTATGAATTTGTGCTATTTACTTAGCACAAATTTGGAGACTCAAATTTGGAGACTCATTTTTCTCATTATGAGAGTGAGTACTTCATCGTGTTAAGAAGAAATTGTGTACAGTTCTTGCACATGGTAGGAGCTCAATATATATATATAGACACAAATATATATATATATATATATATATATATATAGACACACACATATATATATATATAGACACAAATAGAAAGAAGCCACCTCTTCTAAGCCAAACTGTACAACCCCCCGCGAACAGAGTCGCCATCGATTTTCTCCTGTTCGACCTCAAGAAGTGGGAGACGACCTCAAATTCTTTCTAATCACACTTGAAGGATGAGATCCTGATAATGAATGAAAGATGATTTTGTCATAATGGGGTTTCATTTTCATATTACTAGGTTGGAAAGCAATTTAAAGGGGAAAAAATGTCATGTGTCCTAAATGGTTAATGATCCTCAGCCAGCAATCTGTCTGGCATGAGAAAGACTTCTTTTGCAATCTGACAGCTGATCCATAATTGGGTCCTGCTCCACTGCTGTCCTGACTCCTCCCCGAGCTCTCCCCGGGGCTCAGTGAACACCCTATGGAAGAAAAAAAGCCCAAACCTTACATTACGTGCATTTCTGATTTCCCCGAAGCCTATCAACAGAGGGGGACTTGCAGATGCCTGCCAGATGTTGCTTTATCTTGTGGGAGAGGAATGCCTTCTCCAAGTGTTTCGAGATTTCTGCTTGTAAAATTAGAGCTGATGTATTCTTTCCCTTCTCCTGTTCCTTTATTCATTCAATAAACATTAATTTAGCAACTGCTATCCCAGGGACTGTGATTGCAAAGATAAGCTATATACTTTCTGCCATGAAAACTCCCAATGTAATAAGGAATATTGAGCAATTAAGCAGACTATTGTGATAAAGAGGGGTTGCTGCTCTGAAAGGAAGTGCTCAGGGTGATGAAGGCACCCAAATGATGGGTGCCTCGCGTATTGTATGCTGGACTCAGTGATGCTTCCTGAAGGAGGTGTCTGGGAGGATACCCATAAATGAGACAAGGGAGTAAAGGTATTTTAGGCAGAAGGAATGGCATGCGGAGAGGCATAGAGGCAGAGGAGGTAGTAAATTACTCAGGAGAGGAGTTTTATGTGCCAACTGGAGAGGGTTATAGAAATGAAGACAAAGAGGTAGACAGGATCCAGGTCAGGTCAGGATAGCCTTAGAGGTTACATTGAGGTGATGAAGCTTATTTTAAGGCTATGGATAAAAGTTCTTTATTTGGGTCTATCCATCCATTATCTATCATTGATCTATCTAACCTCACTCTGTGCCTTGCTTTTTTACTTTTTAAATATGTTTTAATTAACAGAAATTTTAAATTCAACTTAAATTATCCAAATGTTTCCTGTTAGTTTCTTTATATCTACATTATGTATTCATTTTTTTTAATTGAAGTGGAGATGACATGTAATACTTTGCTAGTTTCAAGCGCACAACATAGCGATTTGGCAGTTAGAGACGTGATCAGATCCTCACCACAATAAGTATAGTTACCATCTGTCACCACACAAAGTTGTTACAATGACTTATTCCCTACGTTGTACTTTTTACCCCCTTATTTATTTCATGACTTGAAGTTTTCGTCTTCATCCCCTTCACCTGTTCCGCCTCTGCCCCGGTCCCCCTCTCCTCAGGCAGCCACCAGTTTGTTTTCTGTCTTTATGAGTCACTGTTCTTGTTGGTCTGCTTGTTTGTTCACCCTGTTTTTCCAAATTTTGCATATAAGTGAAATCATACAGTATTTGTCTATCTCTGACTTACTTTACTTAGCATAGTACCTTCCAGGTCCATCCACATTGCCGTGAATGGCAAGATTTGGTTCCCTTTTGATGGGTGAGTAATATTCCACACTTTACATGCCATATCTTTTTTTTTGATGCAATTGAAGTGTATCTTTTGGTAAGTTTGAATCACACGTACTCCCTTGGAACCATCATAGCAATCAATAAAATGAACATATAGATCATCTCAAAAGTTTATTAATGTCCTTGGGAATCCCTCCCTCCCACGCCTCTTTACCCCCAGACAACTTCTCATCCTTCTGTCATGACATATTAGCTGACATTCCCTAGAGGTTTATATATATGAAGTCAATGGTGTGTATCCCGTTTTGTCTGGCTTTTTCTTTTAACTCAGCATAATTATATTGAAATGTATCAATGTTGAACATACATGTAGTTCAATCCTAATTTTTGAGTAGTAGCCATTTGTATAGGTAAACAATTTACCCATTCACCTCTTAATGGATATTTGGGTAGTTTCAGTTTGAGACTGTTACATATAACACTGTTACAAACATGAGTGTACAAGTCCTGCTCTGGTCATGTACTTTCATTTACATTGGGTAAATGTCGAGGTTTTGAATATGTACTTTGCTAATTTTCCAGTGAGTCATTGGCTTTCTTATTGTCCTAAAGAATATCCTAAATTTAATTTTTTAGATTTTACATTTAGTTCTATCATTATTTTAGAGTTAATTTTGTATAGATAGGTAGAATGATAGACGTTAATTGCTCTTGTACATTTTGGAAAAGTGGTACTTTGTCCACCTAGTTGTTTTTGCACTTTTGTTGAAAACCAGTTGATCGGGGTGCCTTGTTAAGTGTCGGCCTTTGGCTCAGCTCATGATCCCAGGGTCTTGAGATAGAGCCCTGCATCATGCTCCCTGCTCAGTGGGAAGCCTGCTTCTCCTTCTCCCTCTGTACCCACCCCTGCTTGTGGTCTCTCACTTCTCTCTCAGATAAATAAATAAAATCTTAAAACACAATCAATTGAACGTGCAAGTACAGATCTATCTGTAGAAAGTCTATACGGACCCATTGATCTATTTGTCTGTCTTTATACCAGTACCACGCTGTCTTGATTTCTGTAACATTATAAAGAAATCTCATATCACTTTACATCCTTCACACGTTTTTTTTCCCGAACTTGTTTGGCCATTGTTTGGTTCTTAGTATTTATTTATTTTTTGAAAGTTTATTTGTTTGTTTGAGAGAGTGAGTGAGAGAGAGAAAGAGCAGGGGGAGGGGCAGAAGGAGAGGGAAGAGCAGCTCCGAGCTGATTAGGGAGCCCGAGGTGGGGCTCTATCACAGCGGGATCATGACCCGAGCCAAAGCCAGACCCTTAACCGACGGAGCCACCCAGGTGCCCTGGTTCTTTGTATTTTTATATGAATGTTAGGATCAGCTACAAAAAATTTGGGAATTTTTTTTATTGGCATGGTGTTGCATTTATAGATTAATTGGAGAAAAACACATAATTTTGAATTATTGGATTTTTCAGTTTGTGACACATCTCTTCATATATTTAGGTCTTCTTCATACTCTCTTTGTAGGGTTTTATCATTTTTCCAGGAACATGTCTTGAACACCCTTTGCTGGATTTAGTCCTGTGTGTTTTGTATTTTTGAGCCATTGAAAATGGTATTGTTTCTATAATTTCATTTATTGATTGTTCAGTGCCAGCATCAAGGATTAGAGTTGATTTTATGTATTGATGTCGTGTGCTACGAGATTGCTAAATTCACATATTTGTGGTGGCTGTTTCACGTAGTGCATGTGATTTTTTTGTTGTTGTTGTTAATGTAGATGGTCATGTTACTTGTGTAGGGAGTTTTGCTTCTTTCTCTCTGACTGGGATTTCTTTTATTTCCGATTTGCACCTTACACTGATAAGAATTCTCAGTACAATGTTGACTACAAGTGTTGAGCATGGCCAGCTTTATCTTGGTTTTGATTTTAGGGGAAAATTTTTAGTCTTTCACCATAAAATAGGCCTTGTAGATTTCCCATAGATAGTTGTTATCAGATTAAGAAATTTACTTTTTATTCCTACCTTGCTGAAGGTTTTTTATCAGGAGTGGATGTTGAATTTTGCAACGATATTCTTTTTTCTGAGATGATCATATGATTTTTCATTTTTAGTCTGTGAATATGTGAATTACTTTCATGATTGTCAGATGTTTAAGGCCAGCTGATAATAAGCAGTTTTTTTAAAAAGATTTTATTTATTTATTAGAGAGAGAGAGAGCGAGCGAGCACAGGCAGACAGAGAGGCAGGCAGAGGCAGAGGGAGAAGCAGGCTCCCTGCCGAGCAAGGAGCCCGATGTGGGACTCGATCCCAGGATGCTGGGATCATGACCTGAGCCGAAGGCAGCCGCTCAATCAACTGAGCCACCCAGGCGTCCCTAAGCAGTTTTGATGTCACCTGTAACCTTAATTCCCCTTTGCTATATGTACTGATTTCTTATTACTGCTATTACAAATTACCCAAACTTGGTCTACAACAACAACATTTATTCTTTTATAGTTCTGTATGTCAGAAGTCCAAAATGAATTGTAAAGTACTAAAATCAAGGTGTCCATAGGGCTGTTTCTTTCTGGAGGCTCCGGGGGTGAGGGGTGGGAGTTTTGGGGGGGGCAGAATCTGTTTCCCCACCTCTTCCAGCTACTTCCTGGATGCTGCTGGCATTCCTTGGCTCCTGGCTGCATTACTCTGATCGCTGCCTCTGTTGTCATATCAATCCCTCCTTTGTCTCTGACCCTGCTGTGTCCCCCTTCTAAGGATCTCTGTAAGTACAGTAGGCTCAGCTGAATAACCTAGAACAATCTCCCCCCATCTCAAGATCCATGACTTAATCACATATGTAAAGCCCCCTTTCCCTATCAGTTAACACTCAGGTTAACTGAAGCAGGTATTTTCTGGCAACTTGTGGTCTTCTTTATTTAGCTTTGATTTTTGAGTTAATGTTAACTAACAGCTAATGTTAATGTTAACTGTTAACATTCAGGTTAACAGGTTCCAAGGATTAGAATGTGGAAATATTTGGGGGCCATTATTCCATCTACCACATCATGTAACCTAACATATTTGCAGATGTTAGAGACTGGGCCATGAGAATCACTGGGGGACCATTATTCTTCCTGCCATACCCCTTTACCTGTGATTTTTCCTCCTGAATGTACAAACAGGTAGTAGAAGTTCAGAATCTGTTCTTGACACCTCTCAAATCTTCTCTCACACTTCGTCTCTTTGTCTGATTGCACTATATTCCTAGGCTAATTACTTGGTTCAGTCTTTTAGCTCATTAATTGACTCTTCAGCTGTTCATATTCTGCCATTTATCTATTAATATATATATATATATATATATTAGAATTAGAATTAGAATATATATATATATATATTCTAATTATCCTACTTTTAAGTTCCGGAAGTATGGTTCTGTTTAAGAGCAGATGGTTTTTTAATCTTCCTGAGGATGTAACAATATTTATTCTGAAGTGTTTTCTCTATATTCTCAATTACATTTGTTCTTTGGATGGGGGGAGGGCTAATGTATCTGACACTCCATCTGATCCTCTTGCAAGGTGAATGTTTGTTCAAATAGTTGACCATTCTTGGCTGGTCCTATTTGCAGTCAAAGGTAGAAGTGGAAGTGGAAGCTGGCACACCCTCCATGACATCAAATGTGTATCTCTGTTTACTCATCAATGAATCTAAATTCTGGACATTACAAGAGCATTTCATGGGGTGCCTGGGTGGCTCCATCAGTCAAACATCTGCCTTCAGCTCAGGTCATGATCTCAGGGTCCTGGGATCGAGCCCCGCATCAGGCTCCCTGCTCAGTGGGAAGCCTGCTTTCCCTCTCTCTCTGCCTGCCTCTCTGCCTACTTGTGCTCTCTCTCCATCTCTTTGTCAAATAAATTAATAAATAAAATATTTAAAAAACAAAACAACAAGAGGATTTCATTAGTGATGACCAGTGAGCGGAAGAACGCATATCTCAAGTTTTTTGGCTCTATAATCTGGGTGTTGCACCTTTTTCTCTGGACAGAGAACATACTAGTCTCCCAAGACAAACCTATAGTCTTCTGACTATTTTGTTGGAGCCTTTAACTGCAGCTACCTCTTTACAAAGCAGAACTTTCTATTTATATGCCTGTATATGCTTACACATTCACCTCGGATTCTGCTGTGTCTCTTTCTCCAATGCCAACATTTGTGCTAAGAGCCCTTCCAAGGTAAGTCATTCGCTTGGTCTGTATATTGGTTTGCAGGGCTTTTCCCCAAGGGCAGAAGCCTTACCACGAGATGTTCAATAAGGAGGAGGCAGAGAGGTTCAGTGGGAACAGCTGTTCCAAATTTAATTCTCTAATTTCTCTGATTATTTTCCCATACTACCTCCAGATCTTTGTATTTGGTAACTCTTAGATTGGCATTTTTCTAGTGATTCTATGGGAAATCCAGCTTCAACATCAGTAGTTGCTTCTCTCCAAAGGGGATGTGTTTTTTTTTAAGATTTTATTTATTTATTTGACAGAGATCACAAGCAGGCAGAGAGGCAGGCAGAGAGGGAGGAGGAAGCAGGCTCCCCGCTGAGCAGAGAGCCTGATGCGGGACTCGATCTCAGGACCCTGAGATCATGACCTGAGCCAAAGGCAGAGGCTTAACCCACTGAGCCACCCAGGCACCCCCAAAGGGGAGTTTTCTGTCCTTGTGTCTCCTATGGACCAAGCCCGTCTGGCTTCTTTTTCTTTCTCTTTGATGTTTGTTTTTGTAGGATATATAACCATAGGTGAGATTATTGGGTCACCATGTATGTTCAGTCTTCAGCTGTACAGTAATAGATATTGCCACATTATTTACCAAAGTGTTTGAAACAGTTTCCATTCCCGTTTATTGACATCCTCATAGTCCTTAGTATTGTCAGACTTTCTAAATTTTGCTTAACTGGCAGGTATGAAATGGTACCTCATTTTAGCTTTAATTTTCATTTTCCTGGATATTGGAGAGATAAAGTATCTTCTCATATTTTATTGGGTATTTAAATAAAATTAACATTTTATTAGTTAATTTACCTTTTCATTGATAAGGAGTTTCTTATATGTTTTAGTTAATAATTCTTATTGGTCATGTTGAATGGCAGGTATCTTCTGGCAACTTGTGGTCTTCTTTATTCAGCTTTGATTTTTGAGTTACTGATTTTCATGTAGTATAATGTAACTTTTCTTCATGCTCTGTGCTTTTTTGTAGTTGTTGTTTTAAAATAGAACTCTGCTACCATGAGTTTAGATAGATAGCCTCTTAATGTGATGTGTGTGATAATAATTTTGGGAAATTTGTTGAGACTGGCTTATGATCTAGTAGTCATTAATTTCCATTAATGTTTATGATAGCCTCAAGAAGAATGTATATTTTTTGAGTTGGGAACAAGACTCTTTCTGTAAGGATTCTTAGATCATGCTGGTCAGTACTGTTGCTCAAATCATTTGTCAATTGTGTTGTCATATTCCTTTATGTACAAAGATCTTTTGTCTGCTTTTCCTATTGAATACTATGAGTGGTATATTAAAATATCATATGGGGGCACCTGGGTGACTCAGCGGGTTAAAGCCTTTGCCTTCAGCTCAGGTCATGGTCCCAGGGTCCTGGAATCGAGCCCCGCATCAGGCTCTCTGCTCCATGGGGAGCCCGCTTCCTCCTCTCTCTGCCTGCCTCTCTGCCTACTTGTGATCTCTGTCTGTCAAATAAATAAAAAAATAAAATATCATATGGTTATCTGCTTTAATTTTGTTCAATTTAATTTTGTAGTTTTTCTACCAGGAACTATGTATGTATATATACACATGTATGTAACATGCATTTAGCCAGGTAACATGCATACAGGTTCAGAATTCCCACATTTTCCTGGAGAAGTTTATTTTTTTGATAATATAATGATACTTTTTGTGATCATCCAGCTTTGGTTTTGAGGTTAATTTTTTATTCTGCTATTACTATAATGAACCAGTTTGGGTCCCCCTACCCCACCGAATGTACCTAATACATCTTTTTTTTTTTTTTAAGATTTTATTCATTTATTTGTCAGAGAGAGCGGGAGCGAGCACAGGCAGACAGAGAGGCAGGCAGAGGCAGAGGGAGAAGCAGGCTCCCCGCTGATCGGGCTGGAGCCCGATGTGGGACTCGATCCCAGGACGCTGGGATCATGACCTGAGCCGAAGGCAGCCGCTCAACCAACTAAGCC
>ML104607.1:26364-66353 GCA_003697995.1 Taxidea taxus jeffersonii | reverse complement strand
AACAGACAGAGAGGCAGGCAGAGGCAGAGGGAGAAGCAGGCTCCCCGCTGATCGGGCTGGAGCCCGATGTGGGACTCGATCCCAGGACGCTGGGATCATGACCTGAGCCGAAGGCAGCCGCTCAACCAACTGAGCCACCCAGGCGTCCCCCTAATACATCTTTATTCTAATAATTTTACTTCCAATATTTGTTTGTCCTTATCTTTTAGGTATGTATTATGTCTCTTATAAAACACATATAACTGAGTGCATTCGTTTGTAAAGGTTGCCATAATCAAGAATAATACACTGGATGGCTTAAATACAGAGAAGGAGTCTCACAGTTCTGCAGGCCGGAAGTCTGAGGTCAAGGTGTGGGCAACTGAGGTTCCTTCTGAGGGCTGTGGGAAGAACCTGTTCCACTCCTCTTCCCTAGCTGCTGGCAGGTGTGATGATAATCTCAGGCATTCCCTGGTTTATATAACCATCAGCTGATCCTCTGCCTGCGTCTTCACATGTGTCCTCCCTGTGTCGGTGCCTCTGGGTCCACGTTTTACCCGTCCTCTGTGGACACCAGTCATACTGGATGTGGGGCCCACCCTACTCCAGTGTAACCTCATCTTAATTACTTGCATCTGCAGTGACCCTATTTCCAAATAAGGTTATGTTCTCAGGTAGTGGGGATTAGGACTATAACATAATGAATTTTAGGGGAACACAATGCAATCCATAAAACAAACTGAGGGAGGTGGGGGAGGAGAGGGGTTGGGAGAGGGTGGTGGGGTTACATTATATGTTTCAATAAAAAAAGCTTAAATAAAAAAAAATTCAATCTAGGGCGCTGGGCTGGCTCCGGTGATTAAGCAACCAATTCTTGATTTCTGCTCAGGTCATGACCTCAGAGTTGTGAGATCAAGCCCCACAACAGGCTCCACGCCCAGTGGGGCACTGCTTCTCTCCTCTCCCTCCCCCTTTGCCCTTCCATCCACTCGTGCTCTCTCTCTAATCTAAATAATACATCTTTTTAAAATTTTAAAAAATACCTGTGTACATGCACATATATTATCATATTATATACAATATTATACATATTTTGTATACAGATATATTGTATATAAACATATATTTGTATACACACATATATTTGGATTTATATCTACTTCTTTTGCTTTCTGTTTGATCTATTTTATACTTATATTTCTCTTTTCCTGACTTATTTCTGATTGGTCAAATAGTTTTAATTCTTTTTTTTCATTTTTTGGAAGTTATGCACTGAATTTTGTTTCTTTTTGTGACAACCTTTAAAATGTAATCAGGTATATAATCTTTCCCAGAAACCTAGAAAAATTTTACCAACATGTTCTCATATTTTATTATTACCAAGCACATTTTTATTTATAACTTGTTTTGAACATGCTTCCAAGTTCATCATTACTGTTACTACTGCTTCATATAGATAATACTTCTGAAAACCTATCCAACATTTATCTGTTGCTTTGCTTACCATCCTTGGTCATATCTGAGTCTTCCCTCTGGACTGTTTTTTTTTCCTTTCTGACATGTATTTTAGACTTTCATTCAGTAAAGGAATTTTAATAACAAACTCACTTCTGTTTTCCTGAAAAATAATAAGTAATTTTAGATTGAAAGCTGTTCTCTTTTCCTCTCGACTGCTTTAGCAAATTCCCTCCATTTTTATTCTTCAGTATGTGTTTGGATGTGAATTTTTAAAAAATTTATCCTGATTGGTATTCGTTTTGCTTCCTAAATCTGAATAGTGATTTCTTCATCAGTATTAGAAAATTCTTACCCATTATATCTTCAAGAATCGCCACATCCCCCGTTCTTTCAGTGTCTTCCCTAGAAATCTGATTAGATGTGTGTTGTCAATTTCTCTTTATTCTCTACGCTTGATATGTTCTCTCTCTTTTACTGTCTGTGCTGCATCTTGAATGATTTCCTGATACATATTCCACGTCAAACATCTGCCTACTCTCTTTTTAAAATCATTTATTAAATTGCAAATTTAAGTGATCCTGTCATTTTTTTAGATCTGTTTGCTTCTTTGTTACATTGTTTCCTTCTTGTATCTTCAAGTCTGCTTTTTAATTTGCCACCTATTTATCATTTGAATCCAATAATTCTGTTAACTGAGGTTATTGAGGGTCTAATTCTGGTATTTATTCTTTCTGCTGAATTTTGCTCTCTGACTTGATTTCTGGTGTTTTTAGGCTAAGTTTTTATCTAAATTTTTGAACTTAGATATTTTTCTTCAGCACATACACAGCTTTGAAAACCCCATGAAGCCTGGATTGAAGATTTTTAGGAGAGGATTTCATTCACTATTGAGAAGGGATCCTGATGTGTTTCGGATTTCTCAGTACCCCAGTCCCTTCTAATGGGGAGCATGTGGTTAAAAATATGCAAAGAATACTATTTCCTTCCCAAAGCCACTGCTGGGGCAGACATATTCCCATGCAATCTCCTTTGTTACAGGACATATATTCTTTTTTCCATTACACTATTTTACCCACACTGTAGCCCCATGAGGGTCTCTGGCTTATGCAGGCTTTCATTTCCACCTTCTACTTTTAAAAAGCCAAAGGCCTTATTTTCTTCTGTAACAGATACTAAAACCCAAACCCCTTGGTTAATAAGCATAGCAAATGCCTCCAGGATAGTCACTGCATGGGTAGCAGCTTAAAACTTGAATTTTCATGTCTCCCTCTGTTTCATGTTCCTGGAGATTAATCCTTTCTTCTCAACATCTCAGCTATGCATTTAAAAGAATGCTTGTTACATTTTATCATTCATTGCCAAGCATTTTGTTTTTTTGTTTTTTATTAATTCAGGAGTTTTTCCAAATGTTTGTCAGGTAACAAAAAATAGAGATAGTCTAATGCTTCCTATATTTTAAATACACATCAGATTTATGGTTCACTGTGGATATCCTCTGATATGTTTTTCCATTTGTTCAGTATTTATTGTTTATTTTAAATAATTCTTCTCCATTGTTGAAAGGGATTTTTATACAGAAGGTATAAAAAGCAGGTGAGTTTAGCCTACCATCTTGATCCACTCTTTTTTTTTTTTTAAAGATTTTATTCATTCATTTGTCAGAGAGAGAGAGAGTGAGCGAGCACAGGCAGGCAAAGAGGCAGGCAGAGGCAGAGGGAGGAGCAGGCTCCCTGCCGAGCAAGGAGCCCGAAGAGGGACTCGATCCCAGGACGTGGGGATCATGACCTGAGCCGAAGGCAGCCGCCCAGCCAACTGAGCCACCCAGGCGTCCCGATCCACTCTTTTAACTGGGCCTTGAAAGTTGAGTGGATCTGCCAGGTGGAAAAAGTGACAAAGGCCCGTTGATGCGACGGCAAGGCAGTCATGAAAACAAAGTTTTCGGAAGGAATGATGAAAAGTTAAATACAGCTGACTCTAGAATAATGTGGGGGTTAGAAGCCCTGGTCCCCGTAGAGCCCAAAATCCACATATAACTTTTCACTCCCCCTAAAGCTCAACGGCTAATAGTTTGCTGTTGCCTAGAAGCCGTACTGATAACATAAACAGTCTATTAATACGTGTTTCATGTGTCGTGTGTATTATAATGTGAACTAAGAGGGAAGTGTTAGTGAGAAAATCATAAGGAAGAGAAGTACATTTACCATACTGTACTGTATTTATCATAAACCAAATCTAAGTGGACCTGTGCTGTACAACTGTTGTCATCTGCAGAGCTGGAGAGCACGACCATCAGGACAGAGTCAGGACGAATGCAGGGGCACCTGGGTGGCTCAGTTGCTTAAGCATCCAACTCTTTCAGCTCAGGTCATGATCTCAGGGTCATGGAATCGAGCCCTGCATTGGGCTCTATGCTCAGCACAGAGTCTGCTTGGAATTCTCTCCCTCCCTATCTTTCTACCTCCTTAAGATCTCTCTCTCTCTCAAATAAATAAATAAATAAATAAATAAAGTCTTTAGCAAAAAAGATCTAGATTTTACATAGGTTACTATTATCCACATTCTATAAATAAAAAGGCAAAGATAGATAAAATTTCCTAAGGTCCTACAAACCCGAGTGGGGGGTGGCAATGGAGCCTGACTACAGAGCTCTTGAATTAAATTAATTTCTGCAGTGTTCCCCAATAAACAAAGATGAGTTGGGAAGCAATTTTAAAACAAAAGTTTGTAATAAGACTGGTTACTGAAGGAAGATTATTCTGTTCATCAGGTAGTGCAAGGAATGAAGGAATTATATACCGGTCATAGCCGTTTATCAGCCCAGAGCGGGAGACAGAAGGAAAAGCAAAGGGAGACCTTGATGGTGATTGATAAGAAGGGAGACCATTGGAGAATTTTAGCAAAAGAGTGAGATCCTTACGGATTTTTAAAAGAGCATTCTTAGGGCCATATGGACAATGGAATCATGGGAGGGCAGGGGTTGAAACAGAAAATTCCACATCGCTGTGTACTCTGTTACCTTTATTTATGAGGATAGAATATTTGGGACTTCTCTGGTTGACAGCAGAGGTGAGGAATGCAAGACAATTCAAAGAGATTTTGGAGAATCAGCTGAATAGAGCGGTCCATGGGTGACCATCTTGTCTTTCTGAGGATAAAAAGAGATAAGGAGAGATCTTGGTGAAGTAGAGAAATGGCAGAGATCATAAGAATGAGAAGCATCAGTTATGGGAGTATAAAGCACATCCCCTTTGCTAACGTTTATATCCCATAATTCAGAAATTCACCAGGGAGCCAGAAAAGGGAAAGGGGTTTTGCCACTTGGAAATATTCTGTGCAAATGAGAAGTGACTGACACCTGCAGATTCTTGTTACAGGTGCACTCTCCCATTGAATGCTTTAAACAGCTCTGGGAGACAAGAATCACTACTTCCAGTTTATAGATAGGAGACCGAGGCTTACAGATGTTAACTAACCTTCTTAAAGCCAACCACTAGTAACTGGCAGAGATGGAATTCAGAGATTTATGGCCTTGAAAGGTGTAGTTTTTGAGGATACCATGCTGGGAAGAAAACTTTATCTTAATCAAGGTAAGAATTATTCTGCCCTGCACTGGAACTCATAGGGGAGCCCAAGAAAATTGCGGGAGCAGTCCAGACACACCCTGGAGATAGCTTTCATGATCTCTACTGTTTCAATTGTATTACTCAAGCACAATGCTCCCTGGTCCTAGAGACAGTTTCTCCCCTCAGAACCCAGGTTCAGTTCTGATTCTTGAGCCTCCTTATCCCCTCCTGTGGGTCAGAAAGCAGAGCTCCCAAGGGTGCCCCAGTCTGTTCTCATCAAGGCAGCTCTGAGTGCCCCAGAGCCCATGCTATTCTGAATCCTCACCTGCCCTTGCTGTTCCTTAATAGTGGAGCCTGCCAATGCCACACTGGGAGGGATGCATTTAAGAGGCATCCAGGGGCTCTATTAAGCAGTTCCATTTTTGTAGCAGGCATGCTAGGGCAGGAATATGGAAATTGCTTTTTTTCCCTCACCATGAGCCCTGAGAGTGTGTGTGTATGTGTATGTGTGTCCATTTCTTTAGATAACAATATCCAACCACCTTGTCTTTTGCTTCTATTTGCTCTAAAACTCAGAGTTCAACATCTTGTGCACAAAGAGAAAAGTCAGATTGACTTAAGAATTCCATGGGTCCTGATAATCACACAAAGGAGCACTCAAGAAAGGAAGGGTTGGGAAAAGAGTCTAAAAGAGAGACAGAAAAGGCAAATTCCATCAGCTGATTCTTTAAATAAAGCAGGAAAGCTGTAAAGTCATACATAAAGTCTATCAATTCCTGCCAATCAGATAGGTTCAATTTACATTTACTGTGTACCCGCTCTGTGTTAGGTGTGGGGTGGGAAGATTTTCTGGCTTTCATCACCAGGGTAATAGTCATACAATTTAGGAGGGTAGCCTTTGTTCCCTTTTGTTCCCTTTTGCTGCCTTTTGAGGATGAGCAAAGTGACATCGCCAAACAGTAAATGACATGTCCAAGTTCATTTCAGCTGTACATACCAGAGGCAGGATTATAACCCAAGTCTTTCTGATTCCCAAACACAGCTCTTTTCACATGATCCTGCTGTCTTTTCCAAGAGTGGCTGGAAACTAGAAATGAAGTGAAGGAAACTGAGCTCCTATGGTAGGAAAAATGATGCAGAAGAATAGTTGAGTTGTGTCATTTGTCTCTGCATCCACCTTGACACCAGATGTGGCACATGTCACTCATGAGCAATCTCTACTATGTGCTTTTGTGTGTTCTCCCCAGGGACATACTCCACCTTGCTCCCAGACTCTGATCTGCTTTCACTGTGGCCCCCTCTCAGTTTACCAAGACCCTTGGGATTCAGTTCTCTTTCTCAAGAAAGCATTATGTGCCTGCAGTGTGCCGACCCCCAAGATACCGGAGGCATCAATATGGCCACAGCTTAGAAGGAAAAAGAAGAAAGAGATGGGATCAAATCCAGAGTTTGGTGGTTACCAGGCACATAACTGGATAGCAGTAGGAGCATTGGAAGACGTTGGGATTATGAATACACTTTGAAGTTAGAACTGGCTGAATTTCCAGGCAGACTGGATATGGGGTGTGGGATAAAGTGTAAGGGATGCCTCCAACATTTTTGGCCTGAGCAGTTGGAATAATGGAGTTACCAATTACTGAGGTGTTGGAGATGGGGAATGAACACCAGGAGTTCAACTCTGAACTTGTTAGCCATGAAAAGTCTATTAAATAAACAATATAAAGGCTGAACAGGTTTGGATGTATGAGTCTAGAGAGGAGACAGGAGGTCCAGGGTGGAATTATAGCTGGGCATAGGGAATGCCAGGAAGCATTAGTATAGCCATGAAATGAACTGACATCACCCAAGAAATGATTGCTGCTGGATATGAGGTCAGGAACTGAGTCCTAGAGCATAACCCTAGCATTTAATCACCAGGAAGTTGGGAGAAACCATCAAAAGATATTAAGAATAACTGGTGAGTGGCCAGAGGGGTACAGGAACCAAATGAAAAAATGTACTTCAAAAAGAAAGATATTTCTTCTCTCTCTCTCTCTCTTTTTAAATTAAAGCACACTTGATGTACCATATTGTATTAGTTTCAGGTGTACAACATGGTGATTCAGCATTTATATACACGAAAAAATGATCCCCATGATAAACAAAAAGGAAGGCATTTCTACCATTGCTCGGTGCACTAACCTATTAAAATATCCAGGGAATAGAACCTAAGATGATAGGACAGCACTCTTGCTATGGGTGTTGGTGGCTCCAGGATTGGGTTAGTCATCTGTCACCAGTGGCTTTCAGAAAACAAGGGGCAAGCAAAAGAAGAACAAGAGCCAAACCCAGAAGGGATTTGAACTGACATTGGACTGTGAACCCATGGGAAACATCCTTTCAAGAACACCCAAATTAATCAGGAACTAGCTTAAAGGGACCAACATTTTTGGTAATCAAGCCACTGGGGACTTAATTTGAAAATAAAATTGAGATGTGTTGAACCTCTGAAATTATAGTTAAAGAGAGATTTGATTACCCAAAATGGTTTAAGTTTTCTGCATAGTAAAGACAAAAACAAAAAATATCAAAACAAACTGCAAAAAAATTGCAAACCTCTGAAAGGAAAGGGTTAGTTTTTTCTTTTCTTTCTTTCTTTTCCTTTTTGTTTTTGCTTTTTTACTATACCAAAAGTTCTACACCAGAAAAAGGCAATAACCAGTCTGAAAAATGAGTGAAGGATAGCAACATACAGCTATAGAAAAAGAAATGTAAACGTCCAACCAATGAGAAGGAGGATGCTAAGTCTCATTTGTAATTTAAAAATGCAAATTTAAGCAATAAGATATCATTTGTCACCTTTCAAATTTACAAATATTAAAAGAATTGATAATACTCACTTTTGTCAAGGGTACCGAGCAACAGAAGCTCTCATACATAGTTGGTGGAAATGTAGATGAACACATTTTAATGGGATAATTTGTCAACATCAATCAAAAATTTCAAATAAATTTCTAACTTTAGAGTTGTTTCAGATTTACAGAGAAACTAAGAGGACAGTACAGAGAGCTCCCATATACCTCACACTCACTTTTCTCTATTAACGTCTTATGTTACTATGGTACATTTATCACAGTTAATAAACCAATATTGATCCATTATTATTATTTTTTTCTTTTTTTTTTAAAGATTTTATTTATTTATTTGACAGAGAGAGAGCAAGCAAGCACAGGCATACAGAGTGGCAGGCAGAGGCAGAGGGAGAAGCAGGCTCCCTGCCGAGCAAGCAGCCCGATGTGGGACTCGATCCCAGGACGCTGGGATCATGACCTGAGCCGAAGGCAGCTGCTTAACCAACTGAGCCACCCAGGCGCCCCTTGATCCATTATTATTAAGCAAAGTCATTACTTCACTGAGATGTCTTTAGTTTTCACCTAATGTGCCTCTTCTGGTCTGGGACTCATCTAGGACACCATATTATATTTAATTACCATATCTCCCTGGGTTCCTCTTGGCTGTGAAGTTTCTCAGGTTTTTCCTTATTTTTGATAACCTTGACAGTTTTGAAGAGTCCTAGTCAGGTGTTACAAAGTCTGTCTACAAAGACTATCTAACCCTCAGTTGGGATATTCTGATGTTTTCCTCATGTTTCAGCTGGCATAGTATGTTCTTGGAAGGGACACCAAAGAGGTCAAATGTCATTCTCATCCCATCATAATAAGGGGTACATATTATCACCATGATTTCTCCTGGTCATTAGTGTTTTCCAGGTTTCTCCCCTATATCTTCCCCCTTCCATACTGTACTCTTTGAAAGGAAATTACTTTGTATAGGCCCCCTTAAGGAGTGGAGAGATGTGTTCCAACTCCTTGTGGGTTCTGTATATAAATTATTTAGAGTCCTTCTGCATGATAGATTTATCTCTTCTCCATTTATTTACTCAATAATTATTTTACATCAGTATTGATTCATACATTTTTTTATAGTTAAAGTTACAGTCAAATACTACTTTATTTTGTGGCTCAGATTGTTCCAGGGTTTCCTTTGGTTGTTTCACTAGGCTTCCCTCTCCCTTTGACATGACCTCATCATTTTACTTAAAAAGAAAACAACCCAAAAAACAAAAAGTGAAACAAAATTTTCTTATTTTCTGGTACTACAAGATACTCCAGGCTCATCTTGTAAATTCACTGCTCCAGTCCTAGAGTCACCCCCATTTCTCCAAGGAGCACTGGTTCCCTTCATTAACAAATGTTATTAGAAATCAAGATCTGGGTACAATGTATTCTTACTACTAAGAAGAATTTGTTTCTAGGCCCTCTTAGTTGATAGAATGAGTATACTAATTGCTTTACATATACATATCTCTAAATATTTCTATGTGTAAACAACTGTATCTAGATTAAACAAAATATTAAATTGATACTTATGTGTCCAATTCTAATCCATTACCACATGGACCATTCTAGTCTTCTCTTGTTTTATTTTTTCCCCCTAACATCCTATTCCCAACAGTGAGGAGTCTGGTTCCCATCATCAATTTACTTAATTGCCTATCTGTATAGTGGTTCCAGAATCATTATCCCATGTCTCCTGGGGAAACAACTATTGACTAGAATAGAGGACTTGTGTGCAGCTCATTTTGCCTTCAATCTTAGAGGTTCCATTTGTTCCCAAAGTTAACTTAAATCAACACTTCTTTCAGTGAGACTGTTTCATCCTTCTGTAATATGGTTAGATTATTTTTGTCACACTCTTCTTGTGATCTTCCTTGTGATTTCCGGACCTAAATGATTTTTTTTCAAATTTGTCATTTGACAAATGCAAAGTGTCACGTATCCACAATTACAGGAACATACAAAATAGCTTCACCACCTTAAGTAATCCTGCTTCTCAGCTCCTTCCCTTGACCAAATAGTAGCAACCACTAATCTGCTTGCCATAGCTATAGTTTTATCTTTTCTAGAATGTTCTATAAATATACAGTATGGAGTGTTTTCAGATTGCCCTTTTTTTTACTTAACAATATACATTAACATTCTTCCATATCATTGTGAGGCTTAATAGTTCCTTTTTATTTTTAAATAGTAGCCCATGTATGGATGTATCAGGGCTTGCTTGTCCACTCACCTATTGAAGAATATCAGGGCTGCATCTTGTTTTTGTCCCTTATGAATTAAGCTCTTATAAACATTTGCTTTCAGGGTTCGGGGTGTACATGATGTTTCAAATCAGCTTTTGAAACACCAGGAGTGTGATATGGGGGTTTTGATAAGACTATGCTTAGCTTTGTGAAAAATTGCCTGTCTTCCAAAGTGGCTGTGCCATTTGACATTCACACTAACAATGAGTGAAAGTTTCTGTTGCTCCGGATCCTTGACGGCAATTGATATTACCAGCTTTTTGGATTTTAGCCTAAGTATATGCAGTGATATTCCATTATGTTTTAACTTGCATTTCCCTAATAACAAATCATGTTGAGCACCTCTTCTCCTTCTTTGCCATCTATGAACATCTTTGGTGAGGTGTTCTGATCATCCTCCCACTTTTAAATTGGGTTATTTGTTCTCTTATTGTTGAGTTTTAAGAGCTCTTTTATATTTTGGATACCAATCTTTTATCAGATACACATTTTGCAGACATTCTATTTTGTGCCTTATCTTTGCATTCGCTCAGTGTCTTTCACAGAGCAGAAGTTTTTAATTTCAATTCAGTTCAAAATATTAATGTTTCTCATCACAGATTGTTCTTTCGATGTTGTATCTAAAAATTCATCACCAAACTCAAAAATAACATGTTTTCTCCTTCATTTTCTTCCAGACATCTTTATAGTTTTACATTTCATATTAAGGTCTACGATATTTTTGAGTTAATATTCGCTTCAGGTGTAAGGTCTGTTTCTAGGTTAATATGCTTGTAAATGGTTGTCTAATTATTCCAGCGCCATTTGTTGAAAAGACTGTCCTTTCTCAATTGAAATGCCTTTTCTCCTTTGTCAAAAATCAATTGACTATATTTGTGTGGGTCTGTTTCAGGGCTCTCTGTTCTGTTCTGTTAACCTCTGTGCCAACTATTCTGCCAATGCCATACTGTTTTGATTACTGTAACTTTACAATGAGTCTTGAAATTAGGTAAAGTGAGTCCTTTAGCTTTGTTTTTCTTTAGTATTGTAACTATTCTAGATATTTTGCTTTTCCCCATAAAACTTTTGGAGAAACTTTTGCAGTTTGCCAAGACCTGCAGAATATAGCTTTTTGTTGGAATTTTATTGCTATTCATGTTACAATCATAAATCCAGTTGGGAAGAACTAATAATAGCACTGAGTCTCCTGATTCATGAGCTTGGAACATGTCTCAATTTATTCGGAACTTTAACATCCCTCATCAGTGCTTTACAGTTTTGCTTTGTTTTTGTTTCTGTATACAAATCCTATACATATATTGAGAGATTTATGTCTAAATACTTTACTTTTGGTGATTTTATAAATTTCAAATTCCACTTGTTCACTGATAGTAAATAGGAAAACAATTGACTTTTTTATTGACCTTGTATCTTTCCATCTTGCTGTGCTCACTCATTAGTAACAGGAGATTTTTGTAGATACTTTGGGATTTTCTACACAAAGAAATAATGAATTCCTATAGCCTAGCAATTCTTCTCCCAGGAATTTTATACTACAAATATTCTTACTTAAGGGCACACAATTTATGTACAGAGGTGAAATGGTGAAACCTATTACAGCAGACATAAAGTCTGAATCTGGCTTTCTTCATTGTTTCATAAAGAAGTTGGCTGGCCTTTGTCCTCCTTTCTGAGGGATGTCTCAATCCTTGGAAATTCCTGAATATTGGGAGTGTCTTTGCTATTCCTGGTAAGTGCCTCTGGCCACACCTGAACACCGGATAGCTATGCTAACCAGGGGCCTCTTGACAGGCCCCTAGGTAGTTTATGAGATCACTGAGGGTTGGGCTGGTAGGGAGAGAAAAACCAGCCATGTGACTAGAGAGTTGGGGCTTTGTGCCCAGTGATATCAGCCCCACCTCAAGGAACCTAAAGATGGAGTTCAAGTGCATGGCCAGTGATGGCAGTCAATCATGCCCATGTAATTAAACCCCAATAAAAAGCACTAGTGAGCTCCCATCATTGGCAATACCCAATAATGCATCCAGAGGGTACACATCCCTGGGAATGACAGAATCTTCCCATCCAAGACTCTCCCAATGCCTTACCTTACATTTGCATCTTTTGCTATAATAACACTGTAATTGTAAATATAGCATTTTCCTGAGGTCTGTGAGTCATTTTAGTGAATTATCAAACCTGAGGATCTAGGGGGAACCCATGAGTTTGTAGACATCTGGTGAGAAGTTGGGGTATCCTGGGAACTTCTAAACTTGTGACTGATATTTGAGATGAGGATGGTCTTATGGAGGACAGTGGACTTAATCTGTGAAGTTTGGCCTAGCTCCAGGTAGTTGGTATCAGAAGTATTTGTACACGTTCCTAGGAGTCTAGTGTAACAGAGAGTGAGGACAGAGATGAGTCTGAAAAAGCTAAGGTCAAGACAATCAGAAGTAAACCCTGCTTTATTTTCTCCACAGAAGCATCCATTTCCCCCAAACTCTGTCCCTTAACAAACCCACACCAGTGGCACTTGCTATAGTTTCCCAAGTTTCCTGGCCCATGATCCATTCTTTGAAACATCCTGGAAATATTCCCAATGCAGGACACGGCACAGCAGTGCTTTTTTTCTCCTGGGCCAATACTGATTATTTTGAGAGCAAGATAAAAATCACTCAGTCATTTCTCTCATGGCAGGCAAAAAAAGGGCAGGCAAGAATAAAAACCACTTCATTTCTTGTGTTGGGTAATTGCTGGTTTCCTTTTTGCCAAGTAAATTCAGGGATTACTTGAATGCTGGAATGAGTTGGCAGCCAAGATGGCCGCCTCTTCACAGTTCAGGAAATCAGGTTTGTTCTGCTTCATCTTTCCTCTTTGGAACAGCAGGCAATTTTTAGAAGTCTTTCCCCAAGTCTGCTTGGTGCCCAAGCATGAGTTCTAAAAGACAGAGAATGAAATGGCTAAAAGGAAAGTTGGGTTGCAATATTGGAGGAAATAAAAGTACAGATGTGTAGCAAGAACCATGGTTTACACACAGGAAGGCAGGGGTTACTATTTCCTTTGTTTCTGTTGTCATTCTTTGTTTATTTTTTTAAGGGTATATATTGTAATGACAAGGTCTAGAAAATGCAGTAAGAAAATGGGGTAAAGCTCCTTCAGGTTTCTAGGAGAGGGGTCTCTGACTTAATATGGCTCAGCTAGATGCACTATAGTTTCCATGACAGGCCATCCCTTTAAAGAGCAGCAAGCACCTTGTAGCTCTATCCCCTCCAGCCAGCAGGGCAAGAAGGCATTTTAACAACTCTTGCATATAACAGGAGAGGCTAAAGAGAACCACGGATGCTTGGGGTGGGGGAGGGACTTAGAAGTTTTGTTCTTGGTTTGTCTCTCCCTCTGATTTTTCCCCTCTTCATTTTTCCCTTTCTTCTCCTAATGTCCTCCATGCTATTCCTTATGTTCTACAAGTTAGTGAAATCATATGATAATTTACTTTTTCTGCTTGACTTAGTTCACTCAGCATAATCTCCAGTCCCATCCATTTTGCTGTGAAAGTTGGATATTCATCATTTCTGATGGCTGAGTAATATTTCATAGTGTATATGGACCACATCTTCCTTATCCATTCATCTGTTGAAGGGCATCTTGGCTCTTTCCACTGTTCAGCGATTGTGGCTATTGCTGCTATGAACATTGGGGTACATGTGGTCCTTCTTTTCACTACACCTGTATCTTTGGGGTAAATACCCAGTAGTGCAATTGCTGGGTCATAGGGTAGCTCTATTTTTAATTTTTTGAGGAACCGCCACAATGTTTTCCAAAGTGGCTACACCAACTTGCATTCCCACCAACAGAATAAGAGGGTTTCCCTTTCTCCATATCTCTCCAATATTTGTCCAAGAAACAAACTAACAAACTAAGGGTTTTAGAGGCAATGAGAGTGGGGGAATGCGTTGGCCTGGTGATGGTATTAAGGAGAGGATGTATTACATGGAGCACTGGGTGTTATCTTGGAACACTACATCAAAAACTAATGACGTGGGGTGCCTGGGTGGCTCAGTGGGTTAAAGCCTCTGCCTTCGGCTCAGGTCATGATCTCAGGGTCCTGGGATCGAGCCCCGCATCAGGCTCTCTGCTCAGCGGGGAGCCTGCTTCCTCCTCTCTCTCTGCCTGCTTCTCTGCCTACTTGTGATCTCTGTCTGTCAAATAAATAAATAAAATCTTTAAAAAAAAAAACAAAAACTAATGACGTACTGTATGGTGACTAACATAACAGAATAAACAAACAAACAAACCAGCCAACCAACCAACCAACCAGGCGTATAAACAAAAAGAGTTTTGTTCTTAAAGAACAGGTTAGACTGATGGGGGAGACTTTTTTCTCCCTCACAATTTATGTGAGATGTAACTCTGTACACCATGAAAGAGAACATGAATGATTATTTAATATAGGAATTTAATTAGTTTCTGAAAGCATCTGTGGATAGGTGCTAGGTAGACCAGACACTGAGCCGAGAATGAAGAACAAAGGAAGAATAAGACACTTTCCGGCAGGTCAGAGATGAGCAAATGAAAAATGAGCATCTTATATGATTAAAAGCTACAGTAGAGAGATGTGCGTGGGAACTGAGATGACAGCCCAGTCCCAGAGTGGAAACAATGGAGAAGGAAGAGGAGGAAACATCTGACCTGGAGGCAATCTAACAGCGTGGAAAGGGCAGGGGTTTTAAAGACCATCCAGTAAGTTGCAAATTCCTTTATCCAGCTCTGTAACCCTGCGAGTCACTTAGTCTTTCTGGGCTTGTATTTCTTCACTACAATATAAGCTGACACACACCTCATGAGGTTATTGTGTGTGGGTGAGCTGACATCTTTCATGCCAGTCATCTAGAACAGCCCATGGCACATCCCAGCAAATGGTAGCTCAGTGGTTGGAATTAAGGGCATGTTGGATTTCTCCATTTCAGTGGAGCAGCTGTAGGGAAGCAGAAGATGACTCATCTCTCCCTTGGACAAGAGGCAGAGATACTGAGAACCAGCACAATTAGGTTTGGAGAAAGAAGAAGGAAAATAAATGTGGTTGGGATGTTGTAGATGACATGCCTTTGGAATACTGTGGAGGGAAGGATAATCAGGAATGGAGGCTGAGAAAAGAGGCAAGAGTTGCTGACTGCATCAGTGCAACTCCAATCAACCAGACAGCTTAGAACTTCCTCGCCTCCATCTTTGTACTTCCTGTTACTGGAGTAGATGACCCAGTCTCTCCAGTGACTCACTTCATTTGGCTTCATCTCCCTGAACTCTTTGAGGATGGCTGCAGGCAGGCATGTACCCTTATTTGACTCATTCACTCAATCATTCATTTTTTTATTCAGTAAATATACTGAGGTACATACTATATACCAAAAGCTGATACAGAATCCAGAGAAACCACATTGAATGAAATGGTTGAGTTCCTTGCTCAGTGAGATGAACTGTACTTATGTGTATATAATGTTGGACATGTTCATGCTCCTTCCTACTCACTGACAGTTTAATTTCAATAAAGGACATATTTCCCTTCACATCAACTCTGGATGACTTTGTGGCAAAAAGAAAAAGAAAAGAAATTGTAAAACAAAATCACCTTGGATGGACTTTATTTTAAAGTGGACTTTTATTATAAAGTCCAGTTTCCTCAGTTCCACAAATAGTTATTGAGTGTGTATCATGTACTAGGCACCCTTATTTTTCAGATGAATAAAAGAAACCTAAGAGGGATTTTATGGATTGAATGTTGTATTCTCCCAGAGTCCATATGAAATTCATTCAATGAATTTCTTTTTTTTAAAGATTTTATTTATTTAATTGACAGAGAGATATCACAAGTAGGCAGAGAGGCAAGCAGAGAGAGAGTAAGGGAAGCAGGCTCCCTGCTGAGCAGAGAGCCCGACGCGGGGCTCGATCCCAGGACCCTGGGATCATGACCCGAGCCAAAGGCAGAGGCTTTAACCCCCTGAGCCACCCAGGTGCCCCCCATATGTTGAATTTCTAACCCTCAGTATGTAAAGATGGGTGCTCTAGGGAGGTGATTAAAGTTAAATGAGGTCATAAGTATGGGTCCCTGATCTGGTAAAATTAGTGTTATAAGAAGAGCCCCTTTCCCAGGAGCCACTTACTCTACCCCACCCCCAACTCTTGCACAAGCACTGGGAAGAGGTCATGTGTAGACACATAGCAAGAAGGCAGCTGTTCTCAAGCCATGAATAAAGAAGAGAGCTCTCACCAAAAACCAAATATACTGACACCTTAATCTTGGACTTCCCAGCCACCAGAACTGTGAGAAAATAAATGTCTGTTGTTTAAGCTACCAGTCCATGGTAGTTTGTTTTGGTGGCCCAAGACAGCTAAGACAGGAGGGTCAGTGATTTGCCTAGGGTCATCCAATGAATATATGAAAGGGCCAGTGTATTACTAGTTAGGTATTGTGGTCTGAAAAACCAGTCCAAGATTCAGAAATGTAAACATCAACCATTTATGATTTATAATGTATCTGTAGATTTATCAGGGGTTGGTCAGTCTAGGCTGGACTCTGCTATGGATAAGTTTGTTCCATGTATCTCTAACCCTTCTCCTGGGATCAGCAGGCAAGTCTGGGAAGGTCCTTCTCATGGCTATGGCACTGATCAGAAAGAACTAGTAGAAACATATGCATAGTCTTGCAGCTGGCCCGTGGTCAGAACCTGGTTACATCCACCTCATTTGCTGGCTGAAGAATGTCAAATAGATGAGTCTAGAATCATAATAGGGAGAGAATCCCAAGGTTCATGATAAAGGTTGTGGATTCAGGAAGGGGCACAAAACTGGGATCATTATGCAGTCTAACACATCCAGGATTCCAAAGCAGGACTCAAGCCAGAAGTTAGGGTGGGCAATAATCACAGCCAATGCATCCAGTGTTCTTCCCTACCTGAGCCCTGCCCATAACCATTCTGTACACCTCAGGCTACCACTTCTATACCATGACCAGGGTCTTCCTGTACTTCTAAGTCTGGAGTCTTATTGTCTTTGCTTCTTCCTACGTCATGAAAACCTGCTCTCAGGAGGCTTAGCTGGGGGGAAAAAAGCTAATTACTAAATTCTGATAACTTGTGTTTGCTAAAGTAAATATTTAATCAGAATGTTTAATCTGTATGTTGCTCTGTGCCTAGTACTAGGGTATTAGTCTTAGAGACAAATCGTAGAACCACTTCTCAAAGAGTATGCACTCCAGTGGGAGAAATATTACACACACATAATTGTTTTCATCCCTGGGCAAAAAAAAAAAAAATTCTTGAGTGCCAAGCACTACCATCATGGAGCACCATTTGAGCCTTACTGTATGGCTCCAACAAGCTTTTTGCTATCCTACAACATGGAGGAAAGAAAAAGGAAACTCACACCCCTGAGTGACAGGAAATCTGGAGGGCATGTGAAATGGAAAGTCTATGAAAAATGTCAGTCTCAACCAGACAAACAATGCTAATAGTGATAATGTACATTCCAAGTCTTCTCATGCCCAGTCCTGTGCTGGGAAGTCACTTTCCTGTTCCTCTCTGTCTGCTTACACGCACCAATCCCCCAAACACTGGGTCAACTCACTTTCCCTGCATGACAATATTCCTAATTCTAAGTGCATTCCACACACATAATTCCTGGTGTCCGCCTCCCCGTAGCAGGAATGGGGGAATTGACTCTAAGGGAGCCGGGAGCCAGGTTTGTGCTCACTTGTGTTTTTTCCTAATTGTTTTATGTGGAAATGTTTTATCTTCATGACAGCAGAACACATTCCTTGAGGAAAAAGCAATATGTCTTCTCTTTATTTTGTCCCCTAATGATGGTTAATATATGTAGGCAATGCTCAGAAATAAATGCTCATTCAATATACACAATGCCATGGGTTATGCTGGGCTCTGCAGGCAGGGAGATAAATGGAACACTATTCCCACCCTCAAAAAGCTGCTGATCTCCTGAGAAACAGATGTTTAAATAGATGGAGAAGAATCCTGTTAGAGAATAAATTTTTGCCACCCCACACACCACCCCACCCCCACTTCCAAGAAGGCACCAACTAACAGACTGCATGTGGTCCCTTATTTCAGAGAGAGTCTCTGGTAGCTTCCTCAGAAGATTATCTGATCCCTTGTGTGTTGTGGTCCCAATGATAAATAAAACCCTATGAGCCCAAGAAGAGGACCAAGAGGAAAGGAGAACTATCCTTCCAGGGTTTTGGCTGGACTTCAAGTCCATCCTGACCTGGAGCCAGCCCAGGGATGACTTCTTCCACAGAATGTGCCTGCATGTGCAGATCGAAGGGCATTGTTTCCAAGCCCATGGCAGTATGGAGAGTGGATGGTCCAGCTTCTGCCTCTGTGTCCCTGCTCTTCTGGGAAGGAGAAGGCATCTGGTCAACTTCTATTTCCCCGCGTCAAGGGATGGTGCATGTCAGAGTCCCCCAGCTCCCCAGACACAGCTCACCTGAGCTGTTTTCCATCACTGCCAATGCCCTTCTCCATGGACAAAAAAGAGAGGAACAGCCAACCTGGACTTGCTCTGAGATGCTCTGTCATTAAGAATGGCATCCTTGTCACTACCTCAGATGAGCCACCTGAAGGATATTACCAATAAGAGCAGGGGAAGATTTGAACTTCCTTTTTTTTTTTTTTATATATATATTTTTTATTAGTTAGAGAGAGAGAGAGCGCGAGCACAGGCAGACTGAGAGGCAGGCAGAGGCAAAGGGAGGAGCAGGCTCCCTGCCGAGCAAGGCGCCGATGTGGGACTCGATCCCAGGACGCTGGGATCATGACCTGAGCCAAAGGCAGCCACTTAACCAACTGAGCCACCCAGGCGTCCCAAGATTTGAACTTCTTAAGGCTGAAGACAGACCAAGAGGCATTAGATAGGCCCCTACCCAATCCCCAACTGCACATGAAATTTGGGAAAAATACTTGGTTATAGAATAGTGAAGAGAATTTTTAAATCAAATTTCTTGAGGTAGACTTTAGATACAACAAATGAATGCCTCCAGTTTAAGTGAGCAGTAGGAAATATTTTGCCATATGTATATACCCATACACCAGCACCCCATATAAGACAGAAATTTCCTATCATCCCAAAATATTCCTTCCTGCCCCTTCCCAGTCAATGCCACTTGCTTCTCAGCCTAGACATCCAGTGATCTTATTCATGGTTCATGTCCAAATGGCTTAGTCCTGTCCTTGGGATGGAAAACCAGGAAGTCTAACATAGCATGATCTATGACGTACTAAGAAAAGTGTGCAGTAAAATGTGGAAGTACATAGGCAATTCTTTCTTAAAGTGACAATGAAGTTTAAAGATGATGAGGAATTATCCAAGTAAGGTGATGAAAGCTGGGCAGAGGGAATAGCATGTACAATGAGGCAGTGAAAAAGGGGGCCTGACCCAATTAAAACACTATAAGAAGTTCAGCATAGTGGGCTATGGGGAAGATGGGATAAACACATGAGAGAATTAAAAAGGAGCCTTGAAGGCTTGATAACAAGGCTTTCTCAGATCCCCATTTACTTGGTGTTGTGTTTATAGTAATTGCCACTATCACCAGAATGTAAGCCCTAGGACTGCAAGTTCTTTGCTGATTTTGTTAACTATTGTTTCCCCAAGACCTACAACAGTGCCTGACATGCAGCAGGAACTCAATAAATATTTGTTGACTGAATGAATCAGTTCATGAATTCCCAAATTTGTCCCCATTATACATATGTGTTATAAAGATTAAGAATAACAAACCTGAGTTGAGATGGGAGCCCTGGGAGGTTGGCCAGGTTGTCCACTGACCCTCATATCCCAACCTACTGATGTGGGTGATTCAATTAGTGCAGGGACAGTCAGAAAGTCCTCTGTTCTGAGGGTGGCACTCCCAGGCTTCTATCTGAGGTACAGGGGAAGGCTTCTGGTCCTAGGCTACTCATCAGAATGAAAGGCACTACTAGAGAAGGAACAAGGGGAGGGCGTGGAAGTGAAGGAGGAAGTTAGTAAATTTTCCCTGCTCCTGTTCCACACCCTGTAGAATAAGAGAAAGTCCACAGGGGTAAACACTTCCAGCTTTACCCAACTGTGACATTTACAAAGTTACTGAATCTCACCACTGCTTAGCTAGATGGTCAAGTCAATCCTTCCCATTTGGCAGTTGGGGAAACTGTGGCTTAGAGAGGTGAATCACCTTGCCCAGTGTCACCTGGCCATGCAGAGTAAAGAAGGAAAAGAAGAAGTAAAGAAGGAAAGAAGGAAAGATCTTCAGGACTCCTGACTCAGTGGCCAGCAATACACAGCTCAAGCTTCCCCTTCTTTATGATCTTTCCTCTCTTCCCTGCTAGAACTGTCCATTTCTCTCTGTGTCACCTTCCAGTCCAGATATCAATGAGCATTTATAATACTTGTTTACAAGCCTGTCTTCTCAAGGTCAGGAACAGGATTGGCCCTACTTAGCACAGTGTCTGGCATATAGCAGGTACTTGATCTGATCATGGTATATCATAGTGGTTAAGGACACAGGAATCAGAAAAACTTGGATCTGAATCCCAACCACACTGTTTATTGGCTAGAAGGCATTTAGGTAGGTTTCCTAGCCTCTTCATGTCTCAGTTTCATCCCCTGTAAAATTATGTGCATTGGAGTCCAATACATAGTACACATTCAATAATTGTTAGCCGCTATCACTATTAATAATAAGTATTCGTTGACTATCATCTTCAGGTACACATGTTAATTCCCAAAAGACACAGCCATTTAGTGATCCTGACTTGCTGACCCAGAGTCCCATCTGGACTCCTGTTGGAATGGAGTTGGAGGAAAAGAGAAATTACTGGGCAGTATGCACTAACATGTGGGGGGCAGAGATAATTCAGCCTTCCGCAAATGAAAATTAATCATCTTGGCTTCACTCCACAGGCAGGCAGCAAAAATGTCAGCTTGCCCCCTTCCCGGGCCATTGGCAGGATTGCTCAGGAAATGAAGAAAGGAGTCGGGATTTATTGGAGGAGGTGGCCACACAGACCACATTCCCCCCATCAGATAAAGGCATTATCAGCTTCGTCTCTTCCCTCTCTCCTACTGCCGAGCTACCCAGGGTGACAGGCCCCCAGCACAACAGCGTTGTGTTTCCAGCATTGTTATTTCTTAGATTAATCTGGCTTCAATATGTTCCAACAATACATACTTTATCTATGAATGCTAAAAAAAACTCTTATCTGTTACAATTGGAATAGGGCATTAGATGCATATGCTAAAAATGCCACTGCTGAAAAAAACACGTATCACAGATGTCCCCTTCACACCTTGGAGAACGTTTTCCTGAATGGATGGGAGTCCATTTCCTGAGACGCCTTCTCAAAATGATTACTAGAATATCACAGTGACTCTTCACACGTAGGCAGAGCTGTTTACTTTTTGTCCGAAGCACTTGGCAATGAACCTTCACCCTGATGCTGCTGACAGTTGTGTGACATGGGTTGGGCTCCTATCACTATGTCTGTTTTCCAAGGAAGGACAGGGGTTTGTTTTCTTTTTTAAGATTTTATTTATTTATTTGACAGAGAGAGAGAGAGCGAGCACAAGCAGGGGTAGCTTCAGGTGGAGGGAGAGGGAGACACAGGCTCCCCGTCAAGCAAGGAGCCCACTGCAGAACTCAGTCCCAAGACCCTTGGATCATGACCTGAGCCAAAGGCAGACGCTTAACCGGCTGAACCACCCAGGCACCCCAGGACACAGAGTTTTGGTCTGGTTTGGCTAAAGTCATAGCTCCAGCCAGTGACCTGTTGTCTCATTCTCCAGACTCACAGATTTCTGCAGCAATACAGTAGACATCTGTTCCTTACCCCACCTCCATTCTTTTTCTTCTGGATAAGAAAAGAAGAACAGTATGCCCAGAGGCAATCCTCCCCTATCCAGATTTTCCTTCAGCTAAATGTGACCATGAGGGCCCGCACTGACCATGTGAGGTATTCGGGAAACACTTTAAAGGGCACAGATTCAACACGTTTCTTCAGCCTTGTGGCCCTTGCTGATCATTTTTGCCTGTAACGTAAAGGCAGGAGTCTAGAAGTATAGCAGCCATCTTGGGACCATGAGGTAACAAATGGTGGAAGAAAATGCTAAGGATGGCAGAGGGGAATGATGATGAAAGAGTCATCGGGGAGTATCGGGGAGCCACTACCCCACTACGAGATTGCCCCATCCTTTCTGCTTCTTCTTGGCAGCCAGCCATAGTTGTTGCTAACAAACAGGAGACCTAAATGATCTAGAAGCTATTTCCCTTCTGACCAGAATGTCCATTTATTTCCCTTCAGTCAAATAAACTCCTGCGCTTTTCAGTCTCTGCTCCAGTCTCCTCGATCTGTGAAATCTTCCCTGGATGTCCCAGGGTAATTTAGGGGATGGATCCCTCCTGTGGGCTTCCATGGTACCCCATAGACATCTCTAGAACTCTTGTCTGTCAGACGCATGGTATCTGGTGGCTGTGTGTTTGTGTGTCTGTTCGCCCCAGTAAACACCTGCAAGGACAAGGACTAAAAATTCTAGCACCAGACTCACCACTTAGTAGGTGCTCAGTGACATGTCGTACAATGAATTTCTTCACCTATGTGGTCTTGGCCACATTACTCTCTGCATTTTTTTTTATCTTGTTGGAGGTCTCTTGGCCCAGCTTTTAAATATCTCTTTTTCCCGGAGCCACAAACTCAGCCCCCTTCTGATTTCCTTCCTTGAATGATCTCATTTAGCCTAAGTTCATGAGGCTATGAAGGTGTTCATGCCCCCCCGGCCCAGATTTCTGCTGCAGAACTGAGGATCCAGCTGAAGCAGCATTCACCTTATAGCTCATATTCGTGTGCTCTAGTGGTGAGGAACACTGACTCAGAGCCCATCTGCCAGGATTCCAGTCCTCCTCTTTCCCCTTGCCAGATGAGTGACTGGGGTGGGTTACTTAAACTCTCTGTGCCTCTGTTCCCTTCTCTTAAAATGGGGAGAGTAATCATACCCATGTAGGGTTGTCATGGGGGCTAAAGTCTTCTCTATACTCATACAACACTTAAAACAGTGCCAGACTCCTAGTAAGAGCTGGTTGTTATGACACTTGTCACTAGGCAGGCCCCCCGGATGCCCCACAGACCTTTTCCCTCAACACATCCATTCTCAACTCATCTCTTCCCTCCCAAACAAAGGAGCCTACTCACATTCCTACATAGTCTATCTCTGCTAATGCCACCACCAGTCCTCTCCAGCCCACTCCCCGCCCCCACCCGCCAGAAACCTAAATTAGATGTTGCCTCCTCCTCCACCCCTCATCCAGGTGCTGAAAAAGACCTGTCAAAGAGTCAAGTATATTCCCTCAATATTCTTGAAGTCATCTTTCTTTCAAAGAAGTAGTCAGGCACAAAGTATCTTATCTAGGCTATTGAGATGGTCTCTCACTTGTGCCCTTGCTGTTTTTATACCCATTAAATTCTTCCAGCACATATTGGCCACAACCATTATTCCTGCAAATACGATCATGCCACCTCCCTATTAAAACCCTTCAGCAGGGACTCCTGGGTGGCTCAGTTGGTTAAGTGGCTGCCTTTGGCTCAGGTCATGATCCCAGCGTCCTGGGATCGAGTCCCACATCGGGCTCCTTGCTTGGCAGGGAGCCTGCTCCTCCCTCTGCCTCTGCCTGCCTCTCAGTCTGCCTATGCTCGCGCTCTCTCTCTCTCTCTAACTAATAAATAAATAAAAAAAACTTAAAAAAAAAAGCCTAAAAAAACCCTTCAGCAGCTTCTGGTTGCCTCCAGGATAATGATCACATCCCCGCATTGGGCTGTGTTCTCTCCTCATCTGTGCCATCTCACATCCTGCCATCCTCTCCAACGTGATGGCACCTCGCCATCTTGAATTGCCTTCTTTTTCAGATCCCTCCCTAAGTGTATTCCTCCAAGCCTTGGATTATATTATTCTTTTCACCTGGTATGCCTCTTGTCTATCCTGCTCCCCCACCCAACCTAAGGGCAGATTTCTGCTTATTCTTCAAGTTTTAGTTAGGTTGTCACCACTTCTATGGATTCCTCCCAGATAGATCTAGGGAGTATTTTTCTCTATGACCCTATTACATGTTCAGACATATCTGCCAAATTGAAGATCTCATCGGATTCTCTGGTTTCTTGCATGACTGTCTTCACTGGGGTATACATTTCTTGTGAACCAAAATGAGGCCATTTTTATTCATCTTTAGAGCCCTAATACATAGTCCAGTATCTGAAATAGTTGATACTTCATAAATAGTTATGGAATAAGCAGCTCTCTATCATAATTAACATTGTTTGATTCAGAGAACACCTTTCTGGAGTGGATGTTTCTATTTCTCATCCCACCTCCTTTACTTCACATGAAAGCACTCGGAGAATGCTTTGGAGGGAGAATGAAGGGAGAATGACTTGCCCGAGGTCACACAGTAAGTTAGAGTCAAAGGATAAAAAGGGTTTCCTGATCCCCAGTCACAAGTCCTTTCTGCTATCCTGCCATTTTACATAGATGATATTTTGGTAAGGCTATAGGTTCAGTTGTATATATAAGAAATCCAAAATAATGAAGACTAAATGAAATAGGGTTAATTTTCTTCCCATAGTCTGCTGATCGCAAGTCTGAGGCTGGTACAGCAACCTAGGTGACAGAGGACCATGCTTCTATGGTCCTGTGCTTCACCAACCCTCAGGTGTTGCTGTCAGCCTCCTGGTCACCACACACCTTCATCCCAGTTAGCTGGGAAGAGAGATAGAGGGAGGGGAAACTACACCTTCCCTTTAAGAGTGTGACCATAAATTGCACACAATGGTTCTCCTTATATAGAAGTTTGTCATGTGACCATGCTTATGTCCAAGGAACATATTGTCAATTCCAGGTGGCATGTGCCCAGGGGAAATTAAAACTGTTTTTATTTGATACTAACAACAAGCCCATTAAAAGGTAGAGTTATTTAGTTTTTCTTGTTTCAAGGGTCATAAAACTGCAGTCCTGAGCTTTAAGGATACCAACTTTTGTGTTAACAGATGTGTGTTTGAACCTGACTGTGCCGTTTACTGAATCCTGGATTTGAGTCAACTGTGTAACCTTTTTAAGCTTTAGGAGTCTCACCAGCTGACATATTTTTTCTTCATAGGATCCTTGTGAAAGTACTTTACACTTGTCCCTAGTACAGAGTCATCACTGCTGTTCTTATGGGGCAAGCTCAAGGCCTTACCTGAGAGCAGCGACCTCACCTGGTTCATCTCCGCATTGTGTCCTCACACCTACCATAGTCCCTGATGTAGAGTAAGCCCTGAGTAAATATTTGTTGGAAGAATAAATTAAGTTAATGAGTCAAAACTGGAACCCAATGGCTTAAGCTCCATGCCTCATGCTGTTTCTATGGTGCCAGAATGTTGGTTCTCCCTATGACCCTTCCCTCTGAAGATAAGCCACAAAATCCACATCAAATCTGTCCAGATTCTACCTCATGTATCAGCCAGTAGCACCCAGAGCTAGAGCAAGTATGAGGGCTCTAGGGCAGATTCACTCGCTTTCACCTGGGCACTGACTGAGGCAAACAGCCTCTGAGAAATCATGTCCTTGTATTTCCCAGAGTTGGGCTCCAAAAGAACCCCACCGCCATTATCAGCAAAGGCCACTGCAAGCCCAGCTCTGAATCTGGCTGGCTGTCCACCACAAACCCATATGCATTTCCTCTTCCAAATGAGAGACCTCCTCTGTGTCTTCTTTTGTGAAGACCCTGCGCCCTTCTTTTCTGAGTTTTCCAATTTGTGCCATTCCTGGGATGGACACAGGCATGGACAATCCTTGCTTCCAAAACAAATCAGCCAGAAACCAATAATAAAATCAAAATGCTTGTTCAGTAACAGGGATGGGCAGAGGGAGAGTAGGATGTGGGGAAAATAAAAGGGGCAAGAACATGCCTTTGGCCTCAGATGCTCTACCTTGAACTCTCCACTATTTAGAACTTGTGGTCTGATCAAGTCGCTGAAGCTCCCAGAGACTCCCAGGTGCCATCTGCATAATGGGGTGAGATACTCTTCTGACAGAGATCCTGGAGGATGAAGGAGGCAATGCTTGGGAGGACAAGTTGGAAACTGTTATGTTCAAGGCAAATAAAGGGGCTTTTGATCCCGAGACAGCTAGAGATTTAGAACAACAACAGGCAGTGGGCCTCCTTCCTAACAATGACTTCTCTCTTGTATATCTGATGACTTTGGCTTAAAATGGACATCATTGGATTCATATATCTGAAAGGTTGTAAGAGAAATAAAGATTAAGCTGGTTTGGTTAACTGCAGAAATTATACTCATGACCAAGAATAAATTCAAAGAATGCTTATGGTAGGAAATGTTGATATCTAAAAGTGCTACCCAGGAAGGTAATGATCTCCCCATCACTGGAGATCCAGGCACACTGATGAGGGTAGTCACAGCATTCATGTCTCCCTTAGGGACTTCCACTCCAACAGTTAGAACCCTTTGCATCTCCAGCCTCTTTTTGTGTGTCTAAATGTGATCAACATGCCAGCAAGGGGACCTGCCCCTTAGCCTGAAAGGCTGGCTTTTACCTCCAACCCACAGATTGACTTGCCAGGTGCAGGCTGTAAAACAATTCAAATTTAGTATGATTAAAGACATTGGAAAGAATAGAAAGTATGAGCAACAGGAGATGAACAAAAATGATCTGGTATATTTTTAAAAGAACCAACCAGATCTTGAGGAAACCCAAAATATGTAGTATTTTAAATAAATGTCTCAATGGAAGGACAAAATAGAAGAATTGATGTGCTTAAAAATCAGAAAAAAAAAGGGTTCCTGGGTGGCTCAGTCATTAAGCATCTGCCTTCAGCTCAGGTCATGATCCCAGGGTCCTGGGATCGAGCCCCACATCAGACTCCCTGCTCAGTGGGAAGCCTGCTTCTCCCTCTCCCACTCCCCCTGCTTGTGGGCCCTCTCTTTCTGAGTCTTTCTCTGTCAAATAAGTAAAATCCTTTGAAAAAAAATCAGAAAAAAATCATCTTTTCAAATTATAGGATAGACCTGAAGAAATAATGCAGAATATACCATGGAAATAAATACAAATTATAGAAGAAGTGTGAAAAGTCAGAAGAGAGACATTTGATTTTTTGTTTTCAATGATTGTAGTTTGTTCTTTTTTCCAGTTTTATTGAGATATAATTGATATATAACACTGCATAGGTTTAAGTGCACAACATAATGATTTGTTATATGTATATATTGTGAAATGATTCACTCACTAAGTTTAGTTAACATCCATCATTTCACAATAGTTAACTCTGTGTGTGTGTGTGTGTGTGATGAAAACTTTTAAGATCCTAATCTCTTAGCAAACTTTTAAGTGCACAGTATGGTATTGTTAAAGATACTCCCCATGCTATACATTGTATCTCTAGAATATATTTTTGGAGGGAATGTAAACTGGTGCAGCCACTAGGGAAAACAGTATGGAGGCCCCTCAAAAAATAAAAACTAGGACACCTGGTTTGCTCAGACAGTTTAGTGTCTGACTGTTGATTTTGGCTCAGGTCATGATCTCAGGGTCTGGGTGTTGCTCAGCATTGGGCTCCATGCTCAGTAGGGAGTCTGCTTGTCCCCCTCTCTCCCTCTCTGTCCCTCACCCTGCTCATGCTTGCTCGCTCTCTCTCTCTCTCAAATAAACAAACAAATAAAATCTTTTAAAAAGTATTAAAACTAGAACTCCCTTATGATCCAGCCATCACACTTCTGGGAATATATCTGAAGAAAATGGAAACAGTATCTGCATCCCTATATTCACTGCAGCATTGTTTTCAATAGCCAAGGAAACCACCTGAGTGTCCATCAACCCACAAATGGATAAAGAAAATATCACACAACACACACACACACACACACACACACACACACACACACACACACAGGAATATTATTCAGTTATAAAAAAGAAGGAAATCTTACAATTTGTAATAGCATGGGTGAAACTTGAGGGCATCAGGCTAAGTGAAGTAAGTCAGAAAGAAGAGTGTAGGATACCACTTATAGGTGGAATTTTCAAAACTCATAGAAACAGAAAATGGTTTGGTGATTACTGGAGGTGGGAGGTAAGGGGTAGAAGAAATGGGTGAAAGTGGCCAACAGATACAAACTCCCAGTAATAAGAGACATGTTAATATGTGTTACCTGGAGTGTTGGAGAAGTATTGAAGAGAATGGGGAAGAGGATAACTGGAGAGTTAAAAGCAAGACAGAACTCAATTATTTGGCAATAATGTTATGCAAACAACAAAAGTTGGTCAGATTTAAAGTGTTCTAAGTTATTCATAGTTTTCAGAAACAGAATAACTTTATATTAACCCTAGATTTTATTAAGTATATATTAAAATTGCTAAGATAATTCTTAAATAAAAGAAATAGAGTATATAACCTCTAAAAACTAGGGGGGAATATAGTATGAGCGGGAATATTGTACCCTAACATTTCTGTAATCTGAGCTTCAATGTCCTGCTATGATGCATGACTCATTGCCCATTTGTCTCTTTCTCTACCTGTTCACTCATTTTAGAACTCCCTTCACATATGAGGTACTTCTATCTGCAACTAGCAAAAATAGGCTCTGTTTTAATCTCATAATGAGAAGAATGTAGGTAGGCAATCCATGACTAGAGTGATGGCTCCATGGTTCCCTCCATCCTCCTATCTTACCACATAAACATTATACTCTGTTGCCTTCTGATGGCATATTACTGTTGAGATTTCAGGCATCACACCTCTGTTCAAGACAGGAAGGACAGAGAAACAATGGCGTGTGTAGCATTTATCTTCCTTTGCTACAAAGGTAAAAAAAAATCCCCAGGAATCCCAGCAGGATCCAGCCAATGTCTCTTGGTCATCTCCCAAAGCTGGTTTGTACCAACTTGCAAGAGATGTTTGTTAAATTTGTAAGGACCTCATGTGCCAGCTGTTAACCATTGGTGGGAGCATTTGTGTCATAGAGACTGTTCATGCTACATATTACTTTAGGGTTGTCATGCTTGTTTTTAAGAACTGTATCACAGACCAAGCCTGGCTTCAGGGAGGCTAGGAAGAGGAATTGTTTGCTGAGTGCATTGCTTCCTTAGCAAACAGGAGTTCTGTTTACAAGGAAAAAGTCAATGGTTTTTTAAGTTATATTTTGTTAGAGCTTGCATAGTTAGAAACTCTTCGGTACATGTGGTTTCACTTTCCCTGTTGCCCAAGACATAAAACAGGAGGGAAGAATCATGATGAGTGAATTGGTGAAACACAGGGTTAGGGGAGAAGGTTTGGTGCCCTATAATGTATTCGAGCCTCCTATCATCTTTACACTGTTTAGGGAAACCACCATCTTTCTGCAGCCTTTCTACAAACAGAGTTCAATATCTGGTCAAATCTAGGAAAGGGCGTAGAGTCCCTTAAACACTGGTTTTATCCAAAGATAGTTCTCACCAGATATCCAGATCTTAAGCTCAAAGGGAAACTCAAAACAACAATCCTACTTTATGAATGCAACAATCCACGGCCAGGATTTCCTTAAAAAACTGGCAGAAGAAAAGCCAAACAAATTCCTGATTTGACAAAACTAATCTAAACATCTTTTTATACCTGAGGAACCTCCAGGTGCAAACCCTCGTCTGGTGATGGGCTTTTTGCAAATGTGAATTCATCTCATTTATGCCAATGAATGTCTAACAAGTCTGGGAGATTGAGTAGCAGTGAGTGCTTTGACTTAATGGATATAGATAAAAATCACCTCCAACTCTAACAGACTAATTGAGAGGTGGATAGATAGCCCCAAGAAGATAGATGAGGGTTGAAGGATGCCCTGACCCACTCATATCATGCTCAGTTCCACCTGGATTCCAGAGTCTCTGAGATTTTCATGTATCTGTGTATTTAGGTGAAGATATCCCGAGGGTGGTTTTTCCTTTTTTCAGTTACTTATTGGTTTTGTCTTCTGTTCTGTCGCTCTATGATCAGAATTCCTCTAGAAAAGCCATTTTCCCCATCTGATTGGCTCTCCGATCTGAGCTGTAGGATAGACTTAGTGGGAGCTCGGTAAATGTTCACTGTGTGGCATCTTTCTTCTTGTAGGACAAGACGAAGCCAGTGGGAAAGTGAGCTCTTTTCTCAGCCCACATTCTTTGACTGCAAGTGGTAAGTGGAGAAGCTGGCATTTAAACCCAGATTTTTCTGAAGCCAACACCAATTCTCTTTCTCCCATGTAAATGGCACCTCGTAACATTTGTACATTGTAATAAGAACCCATGTAGTGTACTCATGGAGACCTACTCTGTTCCTGGTTACACACAAAAGGAAACAGATATCAGCTGCCAAATTGTCCCCATCACCAAAAAAATAAAACAAAAATAAAAATAAAACATTTACTTGGATCTCTCAATGGATACGAGAAAATCTAATTTGTAACTCACAATACTTCCTAAAAACCTCCTGCCTTTAATTTTTTTCATATCCTACAATACTTTTAGAGCAAAACTGTCTAAAATAACTCTCTGTGATGTTGGAAATGTTCTCCATCCAGCTGTCCAGGACATTAACCACTGCCCATGTGAGGCCAGTGAGGCACCTGGACTGTGACGAGGGCAACTGAAGATACGAATTGTTACTTTTACTTAATTGTACTTAATTTAAGTTTAGATCCTATAGTTGGTGGTGTCTAGTAGCCACTCTGTGGATGGCACAGCTGTAGGGTGTCTCACCCTTAATCCTCACATGCTCACCCGCATCCCTGTCCTATTTTTGCCATATCTCCCCCTTCCCATCACCATCCCCTTTCTGGAGGTTTCTCGCTTCACCCATTGTTCACAGTGAAGCCTGGAAACCCAAGAGCAAATGTCTCCTTTCCACATTCTCTCCAGTCCTTAATTTCTCCATTACTAAGACTTGTTTTATGACTGCACATCTGATCTACCCTGGAGAATTTTCCGTGTGTGCTTGAGAAGTATGTGTATTCCGTTGCTTTGGGATGGAACATTCTGCTGAGTCCATTTGGTCTCATGTGTCATTTAAGGCAGATGTTTCCTAATTTATTTTCTGTCTGGGTGACTTATCCACTATGCACTTGGGGCATTCACATCCCCTACTATTGTATCGCAGGCCATTTCTCCCTTTATGTCTGTTACTGTTCTTTATGTATTTAGGGGCTTGTAGGTTGGGTGCATAGGTATTTACAAATGTTATATTCTCATGTTGGACTGATCCCTTTAGGAATCTCCGTACTCAGATTCCTGATTCTGCACAGTATGTATGGGGACCTCTGAGCAAATGCAGAACTCCTTTAAAGAGTGGGGCAGGAGGGAAAGTTGAGTGATTCTCCTAAATGAGGGGCAGGAGTGAGAAGGAGGAATGAAATGCTGGGGATTCTTAGAAATGACTATGTCATACTTTTTACACTGCAATGGTAATCATACCCATAAATTGTACAGCACCTAGTGATGCATTTTTGCCATATATTCATGTTTTCTTTTCCCTGGGGAAGAAGGGGTTTCAAAAAAGACCCAGTGGGAAGAAAGTGTAAGCAGACTGGAGAAAGTGGATACTGGGATAGTCCATAGGCCAGCAGCCACTTTTCATAGAAGTAAAGGTGAGCCCTGAGTCCAAAGTCTGCTTCGGGACCCGAGAAAGCACAGAGAAGGTCAGTGAGAGCTGCTTCTGGGCGCATGTGTGGTTTGAGCCCAGTTGTGACGAGTTCATGCTGCTATGATGAATGCCTTTGGGGGTCATCCGCCCTCATTAGCCTAAATGCGGCCAGTTTCCAAGCCTGGGACACCTGCTCCGTGTTGTAGGGGAAATTGAACATTAGGCTGGAGGCTGCAAGGAGAACTCCTTGTTGACATCTCTGATGTTGACCAGAGATGGTCAACAGGAGAGGACAGCACCATATGACTCCACAGCGGGCAGCACAGAGCGGGAGCTGCAGAGAAGCCCAGGCAAGCCCCTGAGGGAGCAAAGCAGAAAAGTGGGTCATCTCGAAGAACAATGCAGCTATTGCTATTCGTAACAAGGCAACAGAGTACCTTTCTTCACCCACTTTCTAGTTCACCCCAACCACCTTCTAAAGCCCTTTGTTTCTGAATATCTTGAGGTAGGGAGAATCCACTCTGTTCTGGGAGAAGGAGAAGAATTTGGAGGTCCTGGGTTGATTTTGGAGGGAGGAGTTGAAAGGCTAAGGATGAGGCGAGAGAATTCTGCAGGTGAGAGGTGAAGCAGTGTGAGGGCATGGGGAGGGGCAGGAAGTGGCACCTGCTGGGGTCGGGAAAACATCTAATAAGAGATTTTTAGTTGATGGCTTGTGGCTCCAAAGTCTCCTGGGAAATCCACTTTATCGCCCATGTGTTCTTTTTATTTTATCTTATATGGAAAAGAAAAGAAATTTACAGACAAGGGATATGTCCCACTTGCAGGTGAATGCTGGGGGGTGGGAGAGAGAATAAAAGTGCCTACAAGAATAGCCACCAAACGCCAGGAACCCAGAGAGCTGTGGGAGAAGTAAGTAAAGGTAAGTGACAGGGCGGAAGCAGAGATCTAGGAGCCACTTAAGGACAGAGCTGTGGGGGCAAACAGCCAGCATGCAAACCCAAGAACCTGTACTGTGAACAGATCCAGACACAGGTGTGGGGTACTCGGGCTGAGGAAGGGGGTGAGCAACCCCCAGCATGTGCTTGTGCTGGCCACTCACAGTTGTCACACGCAGATGTTCTGACTGTCACTCTGTTGGGGCTTTTCTGTTTATTGTTTTTGTGTCTCCCAGCAGCGACGTTCTTGTCAGATGGTGATGGGGTGTCAGGTCAGATTACTCCCGGTGTGATGTGAAGAGACAAGCACGGATGGGAGGTGCCACTTTCTTGGTTTGGATGTGCACACCAGTCACCAGTGATTAATGCTGCTCCACTGGGCTCGCCTTCCTATTGGAACCGGCCTGAATGTGCTAGAGAGGCATGGAGGAAATGGTTTCCGGGGCCTGAAACTTAGAGACCATGCATCTCTGTGCTGGCTGCAGCCATGATCAGAGAATGGGAGGAAGGGATTTATTATACTACGGCCCAGCACTGTGTGGGTGGTTCACATACCTTGTCTTAGTTCATTACAATGGCCAAGAGGCCGGTCTTTGGTTTGGACAGACCTGATTCTGAATTCTGAGTCTGCTACTCATTTCTGTAAGCAGGTTATTTAAACCCCATGAGCAATAATTTCTTAATCTGTGGGACTGGAATGGATATACTTACCCATTTTGAGTTTTGTGTAGGACTAAATAAAATCCCTCATTTATTGACCCAGCAAGTATTTAGGATATATAGATATAGATAAAATATATGAATAAATATATATATATGTATATATATACATATATATATATTCCCCTACCTTCATAAACCTTATACCCTATTGAAAGGAGATAGGAAATAAAACAAATAATCATAACATACCTAAAGGACTTAGAATTTCCGGCACATAGCAAAGACTTTATAAATGGTGTAATCTAATCTTTATATCATTCCTATGAAGCATTGTTAGCCTCAGTGAGGAATCTGAAGCTGTTTAAATAAGTTGCTCAAGATCCTGTAGCCTTTGTGCACTTAAAAATGTTGGGGGATGAAAGGCAAGATGGGTGTCTGTGCACACAAGGATCCCCTGCTTTTCGAGTCCAGAGAAGCCATGACCTGGAAACAAAATGAAGGGTCCCAAAGAACTATTCACAATTTGCTGGATCATCTTTGAGTGTATGGACTGAACTAGTTCATATTCATAGAGATGGTAAGAAATGCCTGCCCTAGGTCGACCTGTTGTCCCATCTGCCTGGGACTGCAGAGCTTTCCAAGGTAGAGGATTTTCAGGGCTAGCACCAGGACAGTCCCTGGTAAACTGGAACACATTGATCTCTGTGGCTCAAACCAAGGTCAGATTGCAATTCTTAAGCCACATAGTGAGGCTGGAGTGTTTCCAAAGGCAGAAATAACCAACAAACTGAAAACAGGTGGTAGAACCGGGCAGGAAAGGCAAGATACCTAAGGAGGTATCTGCTCCAAGCCAAAGCTGCGAGCGCCTAAGTCCCCTTATTTTATCAATTGCTGTGTGGGATTCAGCTCCAGAACACTTGAGCAATGAATAGTGGCCACCTGGTTAAGCATCTTGTAACCATCTCAATGCCTATGGATGGTTAATCAGAAACTGTTTAAATAAACATGCCTCTTGGGCTGTGTGCTCTCTGTATCGATAATCCATCCTTGAGCTTGAGCTCAATCCTTTACAGGCCCTGGAAGGAATGCTGAACTCAGCCCTCCTCCTCAAGAAGGAGACTTGCCCTTGCCAAGTTACTTCATCTTTGGGAGCTTCAAATCCCTCATTTGTAAAATGGAGACAAATTGTTACCTTCCCTATAATGAGAATCAAATTAGACAATGAGTGTGCTTTTACTTTGAAGCTTTGAGTTTGAGCTTCTAGGAAGGGTCTGCCAAAGTTGAGCGACTTAACCCTCATATCCAAACCAAACTTTGACCTTTGTTTTATTTCCATAAGAGCTAAATCGCATGATGATTCCCTTTCCCATGTGCTTCCCCCCCCTTTCCCATTTCATTCTCTTTTTGTTTCTTATCAAATGCTATGCCAAGCATTATCTGAGTACAACCTGTACGTCAGCTATCCTCTGCCTGCCGGTGCTGGTTTTCATATCTGAATATTATAGGAGTCAAATGGCTCGCTCTGTAAGTTTTATGATGACAAACAGTTCCTGCCCTTGCTCCCAACCTCCTCATTACTGTTTCCCAGAGGCAATCATTTTTAACTCCTCTAATTGTGTTTTTTTGTTTGTTTGTTGGCAATTCACTTTCGTGTCCCCAAATAATGTCCCTGTATTGCCAAACCTTCCTCTCCCAGTTTTGGTCACCGTATATTGATTTCTCACTATTAGAAAATGGGAATTCATCCCATGATGATGTTATGTGATGGTGTAAGCACATTTACAGCTGAGCCAGTAGGGTAGGCTGATTTCATTTCCTTTCTTGTTCCTGACCCCACCTCCTACCCTGGAAGTAACCATTCATTTCTCCTTCAGGTCCCTAATTTCTGATGTTCCCATCATGGAATCCCAAACTCCTGTCACGTGTGTATTTCTCCCTTCAGTATACTCAATTGCCTTGGGTTTTACCAGCATCATCTTCCAGAGATATCTTTGCTGAAGTGATGATCAGCCTGTGCCCACCATTGCATTCATCCTGGGAACCCCCCTCTCTTCATTCCCCTGTCAGTGCCCCTGTTTCTTAGCTTCCACCCCTCCTATTTCTGGGCTCATTCCCTTATTTCAGTGGAGCCTGTTTCCAGCAGCTTCCCGAGGAAAACTGCAGGGGAGGAAAATCTTAAGAAGTTTGCATATCTGATAATTTATGATAACGCTCATACTTAATTGATTCTTTTGGCTGAATATAGAACTGGAGGTTTGCTTGAGAGTGTTAGAATCCCTTCAGAATTATAAAAGGATTCTTACTTTATCTTTATCTCCTTGTGCTATTGTTGTGCAATCTGATGCCACCCTGATACTCTGTCTTTTGATTACCTTATTTTTTTTTCCCCTCTAGAAACTTGAAGATCTTCTTTTTGTCTCCAGAGCTCTGAAATTCCATGACGTTGATCTTTTCATCCGTTAGGCAGGACAAGCTGTGGAACTTTTGGTCTAGGAACTAAGACCCTGAGGTTCTAGAAACTTTCTTTTTATTTATGTATTTATTTTTATGAAATACTTCCCCCACTTGTATTTTCTCCTGTAGAACTGCTTCCAGTGTCCATTTCTGTCCCTTTTTATCTCTGTTCCGACATATTTACTCACATTGATCTTTCATACTTCCTACTTGTTTCTACTGTCATATCTTTAATTTTCCAGAGTTCTTTTTGGTTCCCTGAATGTTCCTTTCTATAGCTCCTTGGTTTTGTTACGTGGATACACTATCTTTCTTTACCTGCCCCAGTAGTTAATTTTCTTTCTTGTTCTTCTTTGGAAAGAGTTTCTTTTGAAAAGTTACTCCTTCCTTCCCTCCTTTTAATATTTGAAAGGGAGAGAGAGAACAAGCATGAACCGGGAGGGAGAGAGGGAGAAGCAGGCTCCCCTCCCAGTGCAAAGCCAGAGGCAGGACTTGATCCCTGGACTCCAGCATCATGACCTGGGCCAAAGGCAGGCACTTAACGAACTGAGCCACCCAGATGCCCCAAAACGTTACTGTTTTCATCTTATTTCTTTCCTTGTCTTTTCTTTATTGTCTCTGCCTTTCCAGGCTTTCCTCCGGTGTCTGGCAACATTTCCCTATATATTCATACTAAGGGAGCTCTGTATCAAAACCTTATGGGAACCCAAAGTTTCTTCGCTGGGGGGCTGTGCTCTGAAGGAATCTGCTAGAGCAGCACCTGGTTAGGAGACCTTCTATAGTCAGAACCGTTAACATAAAATTCAATGGAGATCAAACTTGAAAACCCCCCAAGCTGACAAAACCTTTTAAGCCACATAAACAAAAGTAAACCTGGCTTATTTCAGGCACAGGAGTGAAAGGTAACCTAGGTGATTTCTTGCCCATGCCTCTGATAATCATAAATGCCACATTCATTGCTTTCCGAAGATCGCACAAGATAAACCCCTTTAACCACCCCTGCCTTCCGGAAGCCCCCATTGTCATCACCAATCACTGTAAAGGTTGAACAATTTCCTCATTTTCCCCGGGTAAGCCATGCTGTCACGTCACCTCTGAGCTTCATACCTGGGTTGGGTGTGAAGTATCCCTGTTCGTGAACCATTTATTTCTGGTGCATTAAAATAATCATATCAAGTAAAGCTCTTTCGGTTTTTCTTTTGACATGATCTTTAAATATTTCTCTCGGGCTTCCCAGATTCCGGAGAAGAATCACGGCGCCTCCTGGTGAGGCACAGCATAGCCTGGCTTCTGGTTTATAGGTCCCTGAGGTCAGAACGGGAGGGGAGGGGCAGCTCACTATCTGGATACCCCCTCCAGCCTCGGGTTTTCTGGCAGCACCTGTCTTCTGCTGAACCTCCCATCGCACAGACCAGCTCTCCTTCACCCAGAGTGGAAACAGCGCTCTTTTGCCAGACTTGGGGAGGGATGGGTGTTAACTTCTTGCACAGACTTCCAATCACTCTGCGCTGGCCGCCCCACACTCGCCCCCTGTATTTGCTCAGACCCTGTCCTCGCTCTGAGCCTTTCCAAGGTGATGCACTTGCTTTCAACACTGCTTCCCCGTAGCTTTCTTGGATCCACCAGATTCCCAACATGCTGTCTTGTTTCTACTTTCCTTGCCCCTACAGGTTTAAGCTTTTAAAAAAGCCCCATTGTCACCTGAGTGCGTTCATGGAGGGAGCAGAAGTAGGCATGCATGTTCAGTGGCCCCTCTTCCCCCCGATGCCCCAAGAAGGTGGGAATCTTCAGCCAGGTGACTGGCAGAACCCCAGAGCTCTGACTCATGGCCCACTCAGCTTCCCACAGCTGGAGGGCAACCTGTAGAGAACCCACCCCCTGCAGAAACATGTCAAACCTTCTGGGAAAATCTTATTCAGAATCATCCTTTGTCTTATTTGAGTTCCAAAAGGGCACACGTTTATTCCTAATGTAACAAACCAACAGGACAGACCAGCGAGCGTGCTTGCAAACATAGGGGCATCAAACAGGAGGTTGTAAACACTTCTTGCTTTTCTCCTGTGTGGCAAAGGTGTGGTTCACCGCTCAGATGGGCAACCAGACCCTGGAGTGCCCTTGCTTACAAATCATTGATAATAGCTACAGTCTCTGTATCTTGTCAAAAATCCAGGTATAGTAAAAATTATAACCGGATCGGTAAAAGAGTAATTAGTAAGAGTTTATTGTGTACAAAAGAACAGTTTGCAAACTGGGAGTCTTTACACCCGAAACCAATATGAAGCTCAGAGATGATGTTACCGGGAGTGGCTTATACCAGGAAAATGAGTAAGTTGTTAACCTTTACAGTGATTGGTTATTACAATGGGTATTTCCAAAAGGCAGGGGAGTGGTTAAAAGTGATTATCTTGTACTATTTTTGAAAGATGGCTTCCATTTTGTTTATAACTTATCGGAGGTATTTGCAAGATACCACTTCGGGTAAGTGTGGCTCATGTCCTTGAATTAAGCCAGGTTTAGTTTTGCTCAAGTGGCTTATGTGGTCTTGTCTGCTTGAGGGATCTTCAAGCCTCCATGTTACTGTACCAGTTTCATCTGCTTCCCTAGGAGGGAAAAATAGTAGCCTTTAGGTATGCATCGTGGTTCTTAGGCTTCACATAGGGAAATTTTTGGAGGGTTTACATTGGATCTAATTTATAGGCTCGAATTTAAAAAAAAAAAAAAGCTCACCATTCACACATTTTAGAGGAAATAGTTTGGTATTTCTGAGTCTTAGTGTCTTCCTCTTTAAAGTGGAAATAAAAAACACAGATTTTCACAGGTGTTATACTGGTTAAATGAGTTACATTCTAAGGATCTCACAACTGCACATTGACACCAATTCCCAAGTTAACTTCCCAGTCCCCTCCTCTGATGGCCCAGTCCCAACAGGGAAGCGACTCACCCTCACACATGTCTCATTTTTGCAATCATACTTTACTTATTAAAATGGTTAAGAAAGAAGTGAAATCAATTGCCAATATAGCTGAGGTTAAGATTTTTTTAAATTTTTTAAAGATTTTATTTATTTATTTGGCAGAGAGATAGAGAGAGCACAAGCAGGCAGAGTGACAGGCAGAGGAATAGGGAGAAGCAGACTCCCTGGTGAGCAAGGAGTCCGATGTGGGACTCAATTCCAGCAGCCTGGGACCATGACCTGAGCCAAAGGCAACCGCTTAACCACTGAGCCAGCCAGGCATCCCAAGGTTAAGATTTATTTATTTTTCATTTTTTAAAAGATTTTATTTATTCATTTGAGAGAGACAGAGACAGAGAACAAGCAGGAGGTGAGGCAGAGGAAGAAGGAAAAGCAGACTCCCTGCTGAGCTGGGAGCCAGATGTGGGGCTCAATCCCAGGACCCTGGGATCATGATCTGAGCCAAAGGCAGACACTTAACCATCTGAGCCATCCAAGCACCCCAAGATTTTTATTATTAATTATTATTATTATTATTATCATTATCATCCTTCTCCTCCTCATTATTATTTGGTTGGACATTTTTCATGGAAATAATTCTTAAAGGAAAGAAATACACGTTTTCTTGCTTTCTAAAAAAGAGGTTTGGAACACATTTTCATTCTTCCTGGGTATACTTAGGTTCTTTGTTCAATTCCTGTGCATTTTGTTCAATTTTAAAGTGACTTCCTTTGCAATATATATATATATATATATATATATATATAAAGGAAGTTTTTATTACAAATGTAATCTAGTCCTAGTGAACAGAAATAAAAATTGCCAGTTAGGAAAAAAAAAATCCTACCAGCACAGAAACAATCAGAGCCTTCACAACACACACATATATCCCAAGAGGCTGAAAGAAAATGACTAATAGATTGACTACACAGAAATTAAGTTTCTCCATGTCAAAATCCACATAAACAAAATAAAAAGCAAATAACAAACTGACACAATATTTGCACTAACATGACAGATCATATGGTTATAGTCTTTTTTGTCTTTTTTTTCTTTTTTTAAAGATTTTATTTATTTATTTGACAGACAGAGATCACAAGTAGGCAGAGAGGCAGGCAGAGAGAGAGGAGGAAGCAGGCTCCCTGCTGAGCAGAGAACCCGATGTGGGGACTCGATCCCAGGACCCCGAGACCATGACCCAAGCCAAAGGCAG
>ML104607.1:3699-26264 GCA_003697995.1 Taxidea taxus jeffersonii | reverse complement strand
ATCACAAGTAGGCAGAGAGGCAGGCAGAGAGAGAGGAGGAAGCAGGCTCCCTGCTGAGCAGAGAACCCGATGTGGGGCTCGATCCCAGGACCCTGAGACCATGACCTGAGCCGAAGGCAGAGGCTTAACCCACTGAGCCACCCAGGCGCCCCCATATGGTTATAGTCTTAAATCTGTAATTACTCCTTCTTTTCCATCTTGTGTCTATGGCCAGACTTGGTGCTTCCTGAAGACAAAGGGGATGTCTTTGGCTTTTCAGGGACTCCCCTTCACGGCTGCCTCATCTCTCCTCTCCAGACTGAACTGGGTTGAGCTGAATAAGATTGGATTTGAAGTTTGCTTCTAGCTCTGCCTCACAGCATCTCATGCAACATTGATGATCAGTAAATATCTGTTGAATGAGTGAGTGTGTAGAGAATAAACAGGCATTTCTTCCCAATGAGGTTCTGTGGTTGTATATTGGGTTTCTGTAGCTAGTAGAGCTATGTGTCCCTCCTGACCTCTATGCCAAGCCATCAGCAGTTGAATCTCCTGCTGTCACCGTGTCTCGCCTTCTTCTACGTTACTGTTTCTAATCTCGTGGCCACAAGAAATCAGGACACTTGTTATGTACCAGGTGATTCGCTGGGTAACAGGCATACAGAAACAAACACAGTCCACGGGTCCTTAAATAACTCTCTGTCTCAGGAGGGAGGCTGGGATGCAGCTCAGCCATGACTGACTTTGATAAGCTCTAGGCTGGGGGGATCTGTAATGTGAGGAAGGGCGGGTCAGTAAGATGAATTTTGGCCTGTGGACCAGAGCAGAGCTTCAGACCTTCCACCAAGCACCTGGATTGAAAAAGGTAGGGCTGCGGGCTGGGATGTGGTGAAAGAATGTCTATTCGAAGCTGACTGGTTTGGCTCCTATCAGTGATCTGAGTAACAGACAAAGGGAGAAGAAACACAACGTCCTGATGCCTCCAGTAACCCCAGCATGCTGGCAGGCACACTTCACATAGGTGATCTAATCATTCTTACAAAGGCTCCTTTGACAGAAGAAGGAACTGGGGTGTTAAGCAATGTGATCAATGTGCACATTAGCAATAAAAAGAGGGTTCAGGATTCAAACTCACGTCTGTCTGTCCCCAAAGCCCTTATGTGCCATTGCTTTCAGGAACCCCTGGGAGGCCTGTTCTCACTCAGCTCAGATGTGTCTTGAATGGATGTAGATATAAGGACAATGACGTTAATTCTGATGTCTTTCATTCCAATAAGAAGGCCCTGAAGAGGGCAGATGGAGTGCAGGCCCTGGGCCGGTTGGGCTCTACACTCATCACCATGACTGTCTCTGCAGCTCCACATTCAGGAAAATTCTCCAGAGGGGCAGACTTGACTTGGTGTTGGCAGCTCTTTTCCTGTAAGCGCTCACGGGAGCCCAATATTTAATGACTTCTCTGATCCAAAGGTGCTGCTAATCTATTATCACCCTCAACATGGCACTGGGGCTATTTGTTTGTTTTTCAGAAATTGGCTGCATCGATTTCTGCCCAATGTTAAATGTTGCCCAGCTATCTGGGAAGCACCGAGGCAAGAGAAGACAAGGGCTAATCAGAGGCAGAGCAGAATTTTCTTATGTGCCAGAATTTGAGGAAATGCGGGAAGTCTGCCCCAGATATTTCTTGTCTCCTCTGGCCCTATACAGGGGCCACAGTTCCACTATAAGCGTCAGAGTACTTTCACAGCTGGAGAAGCCCACAGACAACGTCCGAACACCCAGGGCAATGGCACTGAGGTCTGCTGGGGGGAAGTAGCTTCCTAAGGTCATCCAGGGGGGTATGGGCAGCTTTTTCAGCCCCTCAGCCCCAGTGCGAGACACCTACAGGTCACTCACTAAATATTTCTGTATGTTTGGGTGGAGTCGTAGACATAGCTCTTTGAAACAAGTAAGATTATGAGGCAGGTAGGAATTCTTAAAGGACGGGTAGTTGGGGAAAGATCTTAGAGGCAAAGGAGGGGTTCAGGAGGAAGAAGTCCTTAGCAGAGCACAGGGTACTTGTAGGGTTCTGCTTTTGGGTTCTCGGACCCAATTCCAATGTGGGGTTGGTTTCCTCCCCATAACATGCAGCAATTCTAAGATACCCAAGTTGATTCTGACACTGTCTACCCAGAGGTAGCAACAGATCCCACAGGGGGAGGGCTCAGTCCTACAAGAGTGGCTAACCCCCACTTCAGAGGCCAGTCACAACCCCCTGCTGGTATCTGTAACCCACCTGCTGCAGACTGGGGTTTTCAACCACATCCTCCATGGGTTCTTTTAATTTGCTAGGACAGCTCACAGAACTTGGGGAAATACTCCCTTGCACTTACCAATTTGTTAAAAGATATGATAAAGGATACAAATAAACAGCCAGATGAAGGGAAGCATAGGGTAAAGTCTGGGGAAAGGGCACAGAACTTTCATGCCCTCTCCAGGGCTGCCCATGTCCCCATTCCTCCACATGTTCACAAAAAGGGAGCCCCAACCTTAGACTTCTTGGGTTTTATGGAGGCTTCATTGCATAGCCTTGATTGAATAAATTCTTCACCATTGACTGATTCAACCTCCAGGCCCCTCCCCTCCCCAGGGGTCAGGAGGGTGGGATGGAAAGTTCCAACCTCTAATCCTAAAGTTGGTCCTCCTGGCAACCAGCCTCTGCCCTCAGATGGGGTCCAAATTTATCTCATTCACATAACAAAAGACACCTCTATCAATCTTATCACAGGAAATTCCAAAGGTTTTAGGAGCCCTGAGCCAAGAACCTTGGGCAAAGACCGAATACATTCAAGAAATATATTTTGGTCATCTGAAAGATAAAATAAGTATTTCTTATAAATCAACAGATTGTAGGACTGATTAGAGGGGAGCCAAAAGGAAAGGATAAGATAAAGGATAAGATTAGAGCCCTGTGATGGTGGACAGCCTTGAGTACTGGAGTGAGACATTGCACATATACCTCTGCCTGGTCATCTGGTAACCCCAGAACTTTTGCTCAGTGTAACGTCTATGACTTGACTCCTCTTGACCTTTGCCATCTTCCTTAAACACAGCAATGTTCATTCATCATTCATTTAGCAAATGTTTACTGAGTGTCTACACAGGTCAGGCACTGGACTAAGATGGAAATTCAGAAGGGCTGAGACAAACAAAGCTCCTCACCTCATGAAAGTTATATTCCCATTGGATGTAACACACAAAAATGATTACAGAGTGTGCTCTGTGCTCTGAGGAGAAGAAGCAGAACAATGTGGAAGGTATGGAGCTGTGGGAAAAACTTTAGATATGAGGGTCAGGGAAGGCCCCTCTGAAGAGGTGACATTTGAACTGAGATCTGAAAATGTGCTGTAGAGCCTCCCATGCAAAGGTGGGGAAAAGTCTGGCTTAACTGGACGAAACTACATGGAGAAAACTCTAGCCATAGAAGAATAAGACAGGATAAGAAATGCCCCCAGTAGTCTCAATCATGGCTAGAAAGAAATTGGAATATCATAGAAAAGGGTCTTGGACACTGGCCAAATTAAAAAACAGAACTGATCCAAGCGACGGTGTAAGAACAAAGTCCTCTAATATCTAGGTTAAGCACAACGGTTTCAGACTTGAATGCGTGTAAGAATAATTCAGAAAGTTTGTTCAAAAAGCAGGAGATGCAACAGGGGTGGGGGCTAAGGGGGTAGGAAAAGAATAAATGAAACAAGATGGGATTGGGAGGAAGACAAACCCAAAGAGACTCTTAATGTCATAAAACAAACTGAGGGGGGTGGGGGGAGGGGGGTTGGGAGAGGGTGGTGGGGTTACATTATATGTTTAAATTTAAAAAAATAAATTTAATTAAATTTTTTTAAAAAGCACATTCCGGGGCTTCACCCCAAGAGATTTAGAGAATTTTTCAACAAATACCTGAGTTGGTTTTGATGAAGACCAACCTCAGAATACATTTGGAGAACCAGTGAATTAAAAAGACAATGAGGAGGCCTGCAGTAGGGGCAGGAGGGGGATGAGGGAGACTGGTTGCTGGGAGAGGCAGTGAATCAGATGGAGGATGCGGGCTATACCGTTAGCCTACCTTCTCCATGCCCCGCCATGACCTGCATGTATCTGTCTTCTTTGTGTGCAGATTGGCAAGCTGAGTCATAATGACAGCAGTGAATGCTAAGGAACTTGATTCTGGGAACCCTGAAATCCCTGAGGACATCCAGATGGAGATTTGGTATGGGATGGAGGGAAATTATTACTAATGGGACCCCAGTAATAATCAGCATACCCACATTCCCCTATGCGGAGTCTTATCCAAGATTCAGGTTAGAAGATAGTCCTGGGTTTCCCTGGAGGATAAGGAGTTAAACATAATGCATTTGCAACAGGCTTGAGGTCCCTCTAGCTGGATGTCATTGTTCGCATGGCGTGGGCTGCTGAGGAGCTCTTCAAAATAGGGCAAAGGTACTAGCAGAACAATTGGTTGTGTCATTCCAAACCCATCTGAGCAAATTACATGGAAAGCAAGCAAGAGTCATTATGATTTATATAAATGTATGTTGCAGATTTCATTAAGATTAGGTCAGCTTTGCAGTTATCACTTGCTGAGTTGTTTGCCTGGTCCTTAATCTTCATTTGCAAATGTTGATTAGCCTCCCAAAGGGCTCCTGGTGGCCAGGAGTAAATCTAACCCTCACTTCACTTTCTTGCTTTCTTCTCTCTGGGCCTTCAGTCAAGGAGTTGACTACCTGGGGATGCAGCCTGTAAAAGACCTCAAAATAGATCTTCTGATGGTACCTGAAGGCAAGAGACATGCATATGAAACAGCATAAAACCTACTCTACTCGGTTCTTGCTAGGGCTCCAGGTAGGGCAGAGGACCTGATTGTCCCCTCTCTGCACTCCTGCCTGCAGATGGGCTCTCATCTACAGGGACACTCAGAGGGGGTGAACAGGATGATGGTGAATCTCCAGGTTGGCTGGACAGTCACTCAACAATGCATTGAATTTCAGTTATTAAGCCATAGGGGGCAGGCAGTGAGAGAGACATGAGGGACATGAAGACAAAACATTAAAATGCCCTGGAAGAATTTGTTCTTAGAGACTGGAATATAAACATGATCACAAGTGAGAATGAGGCAGAGAAATCATCATAATGCTGCACATGGCAGAGGGATTTGGGGTTTTAGCAAACAGGCTGGAGGTTTTCAAGTCTTCTAGAAACATCATCTTTTATTCCTCCAAATGATGTCTTATTCAGAGCATCACACAGTTTCTGGAATGATCTTCCCAAAATATCAATCTGACCATGTTGCTCCTTGGCTTAAGGCAAGGGTCTGCAAACACTTTCTGTAAAGGCCCAGAGAGTATATATTCTGGATTTTTCGGGCCAAGCAGCCCCTGTAAAACTACTGAAATCACCCTTGCAGAACTAACTAAGTCAAACACAAGTAAGTGAATGGCCATGGCTTTATTCAATAAAACTCCACATAGAAAAATGGGCAGGAGGACAGATTTGGCCGGTGGGTTCCACTCTAATGCAGGGGCAGTTAGAGTCACAGAGATGCTCCTTAGTATGAGACCCTGGCCTTTTCATGATCTAAACCTCAGAGCCCAGTTGGCTCCTCCTCTGCCTGCCTTCCACCTCATCCTCTGCCCCAGCCAAATGGAAGTTTAGTGGAGGAGAAAGCAAGGCAATGGACTGCTAAGTGATCCAACAGAAGGCAAGGGTCATGGAAGCTGGAGCTTCTCAACCAAACCTGGGATGGCAGGAATGTGGAAAGTCAAGTCATTCTTCCTTGATGAAGTGACAGCTGAGGGAAAGCCTGAAGTGGGCAGACTAAGTGAGAGTCAGCCACTGGGCAGGGAAAAAGAAAGTACTAGGGTAGAGGAGCAAAGACCTGAGGGTAAGAAAGGCTTCATTTCAAGAATGGAGAATAGCATGTTCAAAGTTCATAGCAATTTTGATCAGTGTGAACATCACTTTCCTGGGGGCTGAATCTAGTAAGTGACCCTCTAACCCTCCCAAAAGCTCAGGAAGGAGTCGTACTCTGAGTTATTCTGGTAGAAGCCATGTAATTTCAACCACCCTGGATCAGAATAGTCTGGGCTACAAACCAGGTCCTACACTGAGTTCTAGTACCAGCAGGGGCACTGAAGAGTCCATCAGAAAGTGAGATCGGATGAGGAAAATAGAGAAAAGGAAAGAATCCCAGCTGTGGGCCTCAGGACAGCAAAACCCCAATTCCAGGTACCACCCCCTGGCACATTGCAACCTATCACTATTCTATTCTGCCCACCTTGGGTGCCACTGGTTCTTAAAGTAAGTGTTGCTTGGCGTCATCTCTGATGTGTAGCCAAATGGTCCTGAAGACTACAATACTTCCTTGGTCCAGTTGAGGAACCCCAAGCCCTGAAACATTCTAGAGACTAGTCTTCATTAGGGTCGATTCTGCCAGTGACAGCATGGGGCTACCATTGTATCCTTTGAATTAAGAAAAAAAACTACCATAATCAAGGCATGTTCACAGAGATCCCTTTTAGCTTTCTTCTTTAATCTTCAATATGCTCTCCATGGACACCTTACAGAGCCTCCTTCTAAGCCTTTTGGGCTCCAGGGTTAGAGTTCAGCCCTTAATTGAGCCTCCCCATACCAAGAAGAGACAACAAAGGCTATCTGCCAGGGAGGATTTACAAGCTGAGCAGTCCAGCTTCTCTTTCCCGTCTCCATCCAGGAGGAAGAGCTGCAGAAGCCTTGATCTCCAAGTGGTTGTGGCCAGGAGGTGGAGAAGTAAAACTGCTTTGTTGAGGACCCACGGGAAGACTGAGCTGTGGTTGCCCGAGTCTTATTAAAAGAAGAATGGTTACAGCACTTCAAAAAAAGAAGTAATGTAGGAAGAAACTTGTACGTAAGACAATGGAATTAAATGTGCCAAATGCACTGAGAGTTGGAGAAACTTTATCTCTGCTGCATCAACACATCAACTTTGGGGGTGCCTGGCAATGATCGCATGGCATAGATTCAGTTTGTTCTTGTGTAGACGATGTTGTCTGGCATCAGGAAGAAGAAGCCTCAGTACACACTGTAGTAAACAGGATTCTCAGGGGGCTCCTCATGGATGCCGCTGATAGGACCAGTCCAACCCTCCCAACGGGTGGGAATTGCCCAGCAGCCAGGGCAGGAGTGAGGCGGAGCAAGCAGGTGTCCTCATGTGCCCTTGATAGATGGACATTTCTCAAATTTGAGGCTGGGTAGTATGTGGGGAAAACCTAAAGCATACTAGCATGGTATATCCATAAAGACCATAAAGCCAGTTGTGTTCTTCCTAAAATGACTAACATTCATTTTGGGGAGTAATTTTTACTCGCTTGTATTTGTAAACACATACCTGCTCCCTTACTTAAAACTGTAATATTTTTGTTTGGAAGAATGAATGGCATGGCAGAGTCATGGGGGCCTCCGCCAATTTCATGCACATGTGCAGTTCTGTTAAGGGGAGAATAATGTGGATGTTCCAACAAGTTGCCATCTTGGGAGAGAAAGATGAGTCAGACCTACTGCACCCTTGACTACCTTAGTTCATCATACCTTTGTCAGATGCCAGATACTGGGTGTTGGCAGAACCAAAGCAGCCACCACTGTTTGCCAAAGCTCTGTCTCCAGTAGCTGCTTCATTGCAGATGACCACACATGCACATGTAAGGACTGTTTTACCACTGGGTACTCTAGCCTCCTAATTTTGTTTTTTTTTTTCTGATGGGAACCAGGGCTTTACTACCTTCAATCCAGTCAGTTGACACAACCTGTCTCAGATTTTCATCTTTGGGAGTCTAATGTCTGTAGCTATATCTGATACCAAATATAGTATCCATCAGGGCTTAGAGGTAGATGACAGGATCCCTTTAACAAGTTTTGAGAGATTTAATACAGGGAATTATTGGAGGATCCAGAGGAATTGGCTGTAGAATTGGCTACCGAAGGAATACTGCCTCTATCTTAAGGAGAAGGCACTGCAGGGGCTCTTGTGTCCAGGGTCATAGAGATGTTGCAAAGTCAGTATCGGGAACACAAGCTCTGAATGTTCCAACCATTGCTGCCTAGCTACTTAACTCAATCCTGCCAGGTGTGTCTGACTACAAAACCAGAATCGCATCCAAAATCTTAGCTGCAAGTGTACCTAGGAAATGCCATGTTTCATTTTTCCAGTCCGGGCAACCCAAAAGAGAGAAGGTGACCAGCTGATGTGGAGGAACAAATCTGGAGTATTTGCTTTCCCACCACCACAAGTTCCATCCAAGTTCTCAAATTGTCGATCAACTAGCTACATGTTTGATGAGATCTTTCTGGGCACAAAGCACTTTAGAAGACACAGAGATGTATGATGCGTGTCCAAAAGGAGAGGTTTCCTGATTTCATAAACTACTTAAATTAGTGCACTAGAATGAAGGTTCTCCTTCAGAGCGGAGCTCTTTGTAGACCTTGCATGATACAGTTTTGCCTTGGAAGTTTTCTGGATCTCCGACTCTGAATCCTTTACTTCATGAGCACACACTCATATGTGCATGTCAAAGTAAGTCTCACTGATTTTAAAGTCATAGCTGCCAGAGACACCTATCTTATGTCATGTGCCAAACACTGTACATGTCCTTTACATACATTATCTTGTTTCAGCTGCACAACAAATTGCACTGGAAAGTAGGTGCTATTATCATTCCATTTTACTACAAGGAATAGAAGTTCAAAGTTACTTGACAGTCCCAAAGTCACACAGTTTTGAAGTGTCAGGAAGGAGATAGGAACTGAGGGCTTTGTGGCTTCAGAGACCATTCTCTTACCATAACATTGCATTCCATTTCTTAATTAAGAGAATGGGGCTCTTCTTCTTGCGTTATAGCCCATCAGGTGTGGATCCCAGTGACTTTTGACTCTTTCTAAATAGGGCATACTTTCTTAGTGCACAAAGATGTTTTTGAGTTGGTTACTCTTGCTGAAAACATTCAAGTGAATATGCTCCAGGATCTGAAGCTCTCCTAGGGAGAGGGAGAAGGAATATTTCAAATCATAGCTTTGTTACCCTGGTATACCCTAAGCTTCCCTGGGTGGCTATCAAGACTTTGAAGCATGCTTATTTAAAATTTAGGTATGTTACTTCATTAGTTCACCTTGATAATATTCAGCCCCTGTTCTCGTATTACATATAATTTGTTCCCTCTATGCTTCCTTCCTTCCTTCCTGATACATTATAATTTTGAGGTTGAATACATGAGATCACTTTAGTTTAGATTCCTGGCTCAGCTGCTTACTAGTAACAAGGACTTGAGTTAATCTTCTTAAGTTTCATTTTTCTCATAAGCAAAATGGCAATAATAGAAGAACCTACTGCATAAGGTTATTCACAGAGTTGTTAAACAGATTAAATCTGATGATCCATTAAAAACATTGGTATACTCTCTGGTAAACAGTAAACATGGAGCAAATACGAGATGCTATTAATTATTAACAATTTACAAAACTCTGTACTAGGATTTCTGAAAGTTCTCATCTTTGAAAATTCAACAAACATTTACTGAATGTTGGGGATTAAAGACGAATCCGATATGGGTCTCAGCCTTCTGGTGGCACCATGTGCTGGAGGAGACAGATGTTGTAAACAAATCAATGGAGGTAAATCTATTGTGTCCATTGTGGAACATATCTATCCTGACTACAGTGCCGACAACAGTGAGTGGACAGTTCCACTTGGCTAAAATGTCAGCAGAGACTTTGAAAAAGTGATGCTTCAGGTAAGTCTGGAAAGATGCTTCCAGATGCCTGGCTGGCTCAGTCGGTTAAGCGTCTGACTCTTGATTTTGCTCAGGTCAAGATCTCAGACTGTGAGATTGAGCCTGGAGACAGGCTCTACCTTCAGTGGGGAGTCTGCTTGAAGTTTCTCTCCCTCTGCCCCTCATCCACTCACTCATGCTCTCTCCCCCTCTCTCTCTTTCTAAAATAAATAAGTAAATCTTAAAAAAAAAAAAAAGATGGCATCCAGAGAACGAAAAGAATGGGAATTTCAAGCAGAAAATAAAATAAGAACAAAAGCAAACTGATGTGAAAAGAACCATAAGCAATGGGGCAAATCTCAGGCCTGGGGTGGGAGGAAGATGGATTTAGGGTCTGGTGGGAATACAGTGTCAGCTATCATTGTTATAAACCATATAAATCCCAGTGCTCCGCATGGCCCAGTCCCTGCACAGGGTCACATTCAAAGAAAGAGTCTAGTTACCAAGAGGTAATCAGTGGCAAACAAATTTTCCCCAGTGTTCTTACTTAAAAATGCCAAAGGATAGCAATGTGTTGACTCCAAGATTTCCTAATATTATTTTTTTAGGTTTGGCTTCTCTCCCCAAAGTGTCACACTCAGCACCTATGAACCATCTCACCTCTTGCTCTGTTTCCCAAGTCTTTACACGCAAGTCCTTCATTGCCATGCTCCTCCTTCCTCCACCCCAGCCATAGCCACTCCCTGAGCACCTGCTTTCTTCACATCTGCTGGCCAGTCCAGAGAAGCAAGCCTGGGATTCTCAACCTTGGTATGCTACAGGACAGCAGAGAGGGGCACTCATACAGGGCTCACATGGTTTGGAGGAAACAGAGGCTAGCTCTAGCTCAGTGGCTTATAGAAGGCCTCAGGAAGCAGATGGTCCATGACTTGAGATGATGCTATTTGAGAGGATTTGGACAGATGGAAAAGGAGAAAGAGACCATTTGTAGAGAGAAAGACGGAAGCTAATAGACCCAACATTAATATACCATCTCTGTGCATCGGGGATGGTTGCGTTCTCTTTGTTTCCAGCACGTCTGTGGCGCAGGTTTTCTGAGAAATCTTAACGTTTTGGGGGTTGGAAGGGACTTTGGATATTCTGCCGTCCTGCTCTCTGGATTTAGAGATGAGATTTAGGCCCAGAGAGAAAAAGAATACACAGGTTTTTGCTTAATATTCCAAAACTTACTCTGAGAATCACTTCTTTGACTGAGTCGCATTCCACATTAATCGCCCTTGGGAAAGTGTGCTATTACTAGTCATGAATGTGAATCTATAGGCACTAAAGCCTATGCTACAGGCAACTGTGTTCTTTGTGTGTTCTTTTTCACTAGGCTTGGCTGTCTGGGATGCATGCTTCAGGACCCACTGTGCCAGGGATGGAATGCGGGGGAGGGCACTGTGGAGTGAGAGTTTTCAGGATTGGGACTAGGTCTAACCCTGCCTGGGCTCTGACACTTATAATATTGTGGGTCAGCTTACTTGGTCTCCCGGCCTCAGTTTCCAAGCCTGTAGCATGGAGCGTGCAATCACATCTTCTTCCCTGCGTGGTCGGAAAGATCCATTGAGATGATGTGCACAGAGCGCTGGAAAGGGGCTGGCATGGAGTCCCCACTCAGCCAGTGGTAACGAATATTATTAGTTCTGTTGAACAAACACATTTTGCAGGCGCCTTGCAGCAAAGACATTCTAATATGCTCAGTGTCCATGCCAATCTTATTTATTGGGCCTTTCATGCCTTCTGAGCCATGGTCAGTATTTACAGGCAAGGGGCTGTGTTGGCAGCATTAACATTGACTGGGGCGGGGGGACCTGGGGGCCTCAAGGCCGTCCCTTCCTCAAGATGGTCATGCCACACAGCCCTCGGGGGGATAGCAGGGCCCTGCCAAGTGCACTCGGCATGGATCGTGTGGGCAGCAAGGCTGGCACAGCCCCTGTCATCTCTGGGCAAGGTAGGCTGGCAGATGTGGGCTTCAACACAGACATTGCCCAGGAGAGAAGAAGCCCCTGGTATCAGGATTCGCTAATTGCTTCGCCTCCTGGCACAGCATTCTCACACAGCCCTGAAATAGCTCTTGCAGTTAGAAAAGGACCCTTCCTGCCTTCCGTTTTGTGGCAATTTCTTTCCCAGGGACAAAGCCTGGCTCAGTTATGAGATTTGGTTTTCAGAAAAGGCTCTTGTGCAGTGCCCAGTTTTCCAGCTGGGCTGATCTCTGGACTAAAAAGAAAATTGACTTGGCCAAGTTCACCTGGCAAGCCTATTTGCTCAGTAGGGCTCTCCCCGCCCCCCACTTTGAACACCTCTACTAAAACCTTCTCTCTTAAAGGCAAGACACACTGATCCTTTGGTTCATTCCTGGCCAGAGAATGAAACACTCAGACATCCTTTTATATAGCATGTTTATGATCTTATTTCTCCCTACATATTTTAAGCATGGCTGTGTTTCACAGTGTAAAGGGATATCCTTTGCTATTGGAAACATTGATTATGACTACTTTGCCACACCCTAGTTTTATGACCTTGAACGAGTGATTTAACTTGCTGGGGCTGGTCGCCTTGTGTGTAAAGGGTGGATTATACAGTTTTACTCTTCCGTCTTGCAAAGATTATAGGAGTTAAGTTATGTAAATTACTTGATACTGTGCCTGGAGCATTGTAAGTTCTCATTAAGTGTCCCTGCTATTATTTCATGTAACTAGTTGCAGAACAAATAAAGTCACATCCATTTTAATAGCACAATTAATTTATCAAGCTCCCCATGTGCCCAGATTACCAAGAAGCCCAGGATTTCCTATTGGGGCCCCTCCGCTGCCCTGAAATGGTCCAAGATTGTTTAATCAGCACAAAGGAGGCCACTCTGGTGCAAATGCTTCACCTGGACTTGGAGAATCCAGTGAGTAGGTGGGCCCCCATTTTTTGCTCTGGCTTCATATAGACTTGACATTAAAACCTGGCCCCGTGTCCTCCAATGAACCAGTAGATTGCTGCTTGATATCAGTGCTGGTCCAGTAGTGGTTCTTCCAGAATGTGGATGGAGGGCAAGGCAGTTTCCTTCCCTAGTGGAACGCAGGTCAGTAGTCCAGTATGCTGCCTTGGGCTAGTCTCCAGACATGGCCACACCTGACGTGCGGGTACTAGTGGTGACCCTTGTGTGGGCTGTAACTGGTTAGTTCAGACTTGCTGTTGGAGGGACACTGAGATGGGGGACTGTGCTGACTCCAAAGCCAGATAGTTTAGGTTCTAACATGGGTGTGGCCTATGCACCCTTGGGCAATTTATGTGACCTGTGTGTTCTCCATTTCCATATCTGAAAAGTGAGGGTCTTAATAGGGAAATAGGGAGGATTAAATGGTTAGAGACACACAAGGCACTAAGAACGGTGCTCGGGAGAGACCAAGCACACCAGAAACGTGGGTTACATAAATAAGAGTTCTCCGTCTGTCGCTGTTGACCTGTGTGACCAGGGGCAATTCATTCACTCTCCAACTTTGGCTTCTTCATATGTAAAATGCAGCAGATGGAAATACAACCTTATCTGAGTCAGGGGATCTGGCTTCTGCTCCCAATCTGCCCCTAATTAGCTCTGGATATTGGCAAGTAATTCTATGTCATTGTACTTTAGCACCCTCACATATAAAACAAGAGACCAGGATTAAATCATCTCTAAAATCTCATTAGTCTAAAGATAGATGTTTCTATTCTCTTAGTATACTACTATTCACTGCTCAATATCCATGATCCTTTAAATCCATAACGCAGTTTTTATTGTTGATATATAATTATGATTACTTCTGGGGGTTGAATCAGTTGGGAAAATAAAGTCTCATTTTCTATTTACAACAGCCTTATGAGAGAATAATATTAACAAGAACCACTAACACAGCTTGAGCACCCACCCTGTGCCAGGTCCCATGTGAAATGGAGGCTCTACTTCGCTTCATCTCCACAACAGCCCTCTGAGCGAGGGAGGACCCTTATCCTCTCTGTTCAGATAAGGAAATCGAGGCTCAGAGGTTTAAGTAACACACTCAGAGCTAAAAAGGTGGTGGAGTTAGGGTTCAAGGCTGGGCCTGGTGGGCCCATAAGAACATGACTGTTCTGCAGAGAGTTACTCATGAACCTGCCTCCCAGAGAAGGCTCCCAGACTCAGTCAGCAAATAACGTGCCCAACTTCCCTTAAAGTTAGAGGCACGGCCGAGACCAGAATTCAGGCTTTCTCCCGCCTCATCTGGAGTGTGCTACACCTTGCAGCCTCCCAAACCCGCTTGCTTATGGAATCAATGAATACAAATGAGGGCTGATTTGTATTCATTTGCAGCTAACTGGCAGATTTACACTCTCTCTGCTGCACACCTCCAAGAAACACATCCTCAGGTTTTCAGAGATCTGTTCTCTCTCTCTGACTCACTCCCTGGCCCTGGGAAACTGGGATCATAGCCCTGTCTGTGAGCACATCATAACCAGACTCCAGTGAGGGCCACTGTCAACACCAGTCGAACAGGAATATCATGCTGCTGCTTAACCTGCTGGGGAAACCAGAGACTGAGGTCCCTAAGTGCTGGTGACACAACGGCTCAAGACAAAACAAACCATGATCAATCCTAGGGCTGGTAGAAATTGTGAGCATTGGAAGGAAGGCATGGGAGGTGATGAGAGCATTGCCCCATGTCAGAGGACACCCATTATTAAATTCTTGAGTAGTGGAAGTTGAGCCAATGGACAGATGACAGAGGGATCCCATAAGGCTGCACCTGTCTGTCGATAGCCATGCCAACATCCATTCTACTTGTGCCAGTGAGGATAAGTTTGACTTCAACAAAGAGAAATATTCAAGAAGAGTTAAATAATGAGACTATCAGGAGCTAAGGGTGGGAGGGGTTCAGGTGTAGAACTATTAGAAGCTCAACAATACTGATGATAACCAGGTCCTTTCATGTATATCTACCCCCTATAGCAATAGCTTTGTCTGAAGTCTGACCACTTATTGTTAATTGTCACAAAGTGGATGCTGGTGGCAATCAGGATTCTCGATTCATCTCCATGAAAGAGAAACGAAAACCTCTTCTCCAAGCACAGAATATAACCTTTCCATCTTTCCTCCCTATTTAATTGGTTCAAGTTAGCTTATGGCCTACCCCTAGGCCAACAGCAGTCACCAGGGGTGTTCATGTACAGATTATATTAGGCTAATCGGATGGCAACCATTGAATTTATGCAGGGGTAGAGTGGCTTCCTCTGAGTCACATGGACTGCATGGCCAATGAGTAGACCCATGAATAAAATCTGGTTCCTGTTGGAAGGATGGAAAGATTGCAGGGTAGCCAATGGTGTACGTTGAGTTCCTTTCCCAGGTCATACCAGTCTTGGAACCCTTAACTGAAGCTCAGTCAATCGCCATGTTTCATTATCCTGGACCTACAAGTTAATTAGATCTTAATTCTGTCCCAACAGTAAGCCTCATAACTTTTGCTTGATTGGCTGGAATAAAAGCTCTTTCTCTCTTTCCCTCTGTAATGTTAGTATGCAGCTAGAATGTTCTTGCCTTTTTTTCCCATCACAAAGGAAAAGCATCCCAGAAAAGATGTCAGAGCACAGAGACTTCCTGAGGAATGGGACAGAACTCTGAGGACACTATGGATCGCTGACTCAAACTATACCTGAAACTCACCTGAGCACTTTTCAGTTTTTGAGTCAATCAATTCTCACTGTTTTTAAATCCAACCTCAGTTTTGCCTTCTGCTGCTTGCAGCATGAAGAATCCTTACTGACATAGCAGAATCCAGTTCAATTCATTGAAAACGTTTCCAATCATCAGCTGCTTCCAAAATAAAGCAGGCCACCTCCTGTTCTCTTCTGTCTTCCTTCACTGGAGGTGTTCATGCAGAGACTGGCCAACCATCTGTCCAGGATGCCATAAAAAGGATTTCTACATTGGTGGGAGGTTGAAAAACCACCTTCTAAGAACTCTTCCAATTGCAATATGCTAATACCCCTATTAAGCCAAGGAGAAAGTGGAAGGTGTGCTGAAACATGTATAGGAGAATATAAATCAAAGTTACTTGGATAAAAGATGAGAGTCTTTCTCTCTGAAGCAAGGCTAGAGATGAAGCATGATTCAGTCATTTGTTCTTTGATCCATTTTTATTCAACAAATGTACATTGATCTCCAAATATGTGCTAAGCACTAAAGATGTAGACATAAACAGAAACCAAGAGCCCATTTTCATAGCACTGACTTTCTAATGGTCATGCTCTAGTGGAAAGAGGTGGGCTTTGGATTCAGAAACACCTGAAGAACAGTTATGGCCTCTACTTGGTCTGATTTCTCTGATCTTCAATTTCTTGGTTGGTTAAATAGGAGCTGTAACACCTACTTTGTACAGTAGCGTGATGGTTAAATGAGATCCATGTAAAATACCTAATAAAGGCCAGGAACAAAACAGTTAATCAACAAATGGTATTTCCCTTCCATAGTAGAGCACTAATGGCTATGTGCTCAAGGGAAAATTTCAACATTTCATCTTCAGCATGAAGAACCAGTTAGAGCGGCAAAGTTAACAACAACAACAAAAAGTTAACAAAACAGGAAACAAATAGTGGTGAAGATGTGGAGAAAGGGGAACCCTTTTACACTGTTGATGGGAATGCAAGCTAGTACAGCCACCCTGGAAAACAATAAAGAGTTTCCTCAAGACATTAAAAATAGAGCTACCCTATGACTCTGCAATTACACTACTAGGTATTTACCCCAAAAATGCAGATGTAGTGAAAAAGGGAGCACATGCACCCCTATGTTCATAGCAGCAATGTCCACAATAACCAAACTGTGGAAGGAGCTAAGATGTCTTTCAACAGACGAATGGATAAAGAAGATATGGTCCATATATACAATGGAATATCACTCAGCCATCAGAAAGGATGAATACCTACCATTTGCATTGACATGGATGGAACTGGAGAGGATTATGCTAATCGAAATACGTAAGGCAGATAAAGACAATTATCATATGGTTTCACTCAAATGTGAAACATAGAGAATAGCACAGAGGACCACAGGGGAAGGGAGGGAAACCTGAATGGGAAAAAATCAGAGAGGGACACAAACCATGAGAGACTTGGACTCCAGGAAACAAACTGAAGGTTACAGAAGGGGGGAGTTGGGGTAACTGGGTGATGGGTATTGAGGAGGACACATGTTGTGATGAGCACTGGGCATTATATGCAACTGATGAATGAATCGTTGAACACTACATCAAAAACTAATGATGAACTATATGTTGGCTAGCTGAACATTAAAAAAAAAGGAATATGAAGAGTACTGTAGCTCCTACATTACAAATGAGGATGAAGCCAGAGAAATAGTGTGTTCTGTCTTTGTTATGGGGGGTCTATTTTAAATCATGGTTGGGTTTCCCAAGCCTGAGACATTCTGGAGATGTGACACATGGGAATAATAACAGATGCCCCACAAAGAAATGATCTGAGGATTAAATGAGATCATGGATTTCTGTTTAGACACAATTCTTGGGCAATGGAAGATACCAGTAACTTGCTTCTTAGGCCAGGAGACTTGTGCTCATTTAAAAATGTAAATGAAATTTTTATTCTTTTTTTAATAACTTTTACCCATTTTAGCTTCTAATACCCTGTTGACTAACATTTGACCTTTCTTGTAAAATGAGATATTTTCCTGAAAGAAAAGAGGAAAAAAGAAAAATAAGGAGTATGATATTTTTTAATCATAACATCAAAATTTTACAGCTGATTCCAAATAGCTTGTCTCTTCCTTGAATATCTTCTTACTCCAAACATATCTGAAGGGGTCCTTTTTGACTAGAATAGATAGGAATAGGCAGGAATAGATAGACAGGAATAGATAGATCAATGGAACAAAATAGATAGCCCAAAACAGATTCCAGTATGTATGAGAATTTAATATATGATAAAGGAGACATCACACATTGATGAGAAAAGGAAGGATTATTTAGCAAATGGTGCTGAGAACCCTGGGTAGCAATTAAGGGGGGAAAATCACCTTTAGGCCCTCAGTTCACATCATGCAGAGAAATCAATTCCAGATGGGTTAAATAATTAAATATAAAAAATATCAAATCTGGGGGATGAGTCAAGATGGCGGAGAAGTAGCAGGCTGAGATGACATCAGGCAGCAGGAGATCAGCTAGATAGCCTATCAAACCATTCCGAACACCTACGAATCCAACAGGAGATCGAAGAGAGGAAAAACAACAATTCTAGAAACAGAAAATCGACCACTTTATAAAAGGTAGGACCAGCAGAGAAGTGAATCCAATGCGACGGGAAGATAGACCCCCGGGTGGAGGGGCCGGCTCCCGGCAAGCAGTGGAACAGCGGAGCACAAAATCAGGACTTCTAAAAGTCTGCTCCACAGAGGGACATCGCTCCAGAGGCTAAACTGGGGTGAAGACCTTACGGGACAGCGTGGACTCAGGTCCCGCGGGGTCACAGAAGGATTGGGGGTGTCTGAGTGTCGCAGAGCTCACAGGTACTAGAGCAGGGAAGCCGGCTGTGGAGACAGAGCTGAGGTTTCCTAGAGCCATGGTCTGTGACACGGGCCGGTGCTCTGTGACACGGGCCGGTGCTCTGTGCGAGGGGTCCCCACAAGATCCGGGGAGACTCCGACCCGGGAGAGCTCAGGGATCTACGGGGTTCGGAGAATCCAGGTGGGACTCTGCCAGAGACAGAGATGCTTGGTCACAGGCTGGGTGAGCTTGGAGCGCTCCCAGAAGCTGGTGAGATGGGACTGATTATGCACGATTTTCTCCAAGTGCGGCTGGAGGCTGGGGAGACAGGAGTGATTAAATGCTTTTCTCTGAAGGTGCACTGAAGACTGGGGCCCGTAGCTCTTGGCTCCTCTGAACCGGAGATTGGGAGGCCGCCATTTTCATTCCCGTCCTCCGGAGCTCTACGGAAAGCGTTCAGGGAACAAAAGCTCCCGAAAGAGAACCTGAGAGGATTACTTAGCCCAGTCCCTGGTAAGGGTGGTGCAATTCCGCCTGGGTCAGAGACACTTGAGAATCACTACAACAGGCCCCTCCCCCAAAAGATCAACAAGAAACCCAGCCAAGACCAAGTTCACTTAACAAAAAGAACAGCGGATTCTTATCTGGACAAAATGACAAGGCGGAAAAACTCACCACAAAAAAAAGAACAGGAGGCAGTACCAAAGGCTAGGGACCTAATCAATACAGACATTGGTAATATGTCAGATCTGGAATTCAGGACGACGATTCTCAAGGTTCCGGCCGGGCTTGAAAAAGGCATGGAAGATGTTAGAGAAACCCTGTCAGGAGAAATAAAAGCCCTTTCTGGAGAAATAAAAGAACTAAAGTCTAATCAAGTTGAAATAAAAAAAGCTATTAATGAGGTGCAATCAAAAATGGAGGCTCTTACTGCTAGGATAAATGAGGCAGAAGAAAGAACTAGTGATATAGAAGACCAAATGACAGAGAATAAAGAAGCTGAGCAAAAGAGAGACAAACAACTACTGGACCACGAGGGGAGAATTCGAGAGATAAGTGATGCCATAGGATGAAACAACATTAGAATTATTGGGATTCCAGAAGAAGAAGAAAGAGAAATAGGAGCAGAAGGTATACAGGAGAGGATTATTGTAGAGAATTTCCCTAATATAGCAAGGGGAACAAGCATCAAAATCCAGGAGTTGCAGAGAACACCCCTCAAAATCAATAGGAATCGGTCCACACCCCGCCATCTAATAGTAAATTTACAAGTCTTAGCGACAAAGAGAAAATCCTGAAAGCAGCACGGGACAAGAAGTCTGTAACATACAATGGTAAAAATATTAGATTGGCAGCAGACTGATCCACAGAGACCTGGCAGGCCAGAAAGAACTGGCATGATATATTCAGAGCACTAAACGAGAAAAACATGCAGCCAAGAATACTTTATCCAGCTAGGTTATCATTGAAAATAGAAGGAGAGATAAAAAGCTTCTAGGACAAACAAAAACTGAAAGAGTTTGTAAACACCAAACCAGCTCTACAGGAAATATTGAAAGGGGTCCTCTAAGCAAAGAGAGACCCTAAAAGTATTATCAGAAAGGAACAGAGACAATATACAGTAACAATCACCATACAGGCAATACAATGGCACTAAATTCATATCTCTCAATAGTTACCCTGAATGTAAATGGGCTAAATGCCCCAATCAAAAGACACAGGGTTTCAGAATGGATAAAAAAACAAAACCCATCAATATGCTTCCTACAAGAAACTCATTTTAGACCTGAAGACACCTCCAGATTGAAAGTGAGGGGGTGGAAAACAATTTACCATGCAAATGGACATCAGAAGAAAGCTGGGGTAGCGATCCTTATATCAGATCAATTAGATTTTAAGCCAAAGACTATAATAAGAGATTAGGAAGGACACTATATCATACTCAAAGGGTCTGTCCAACAAGAAGATCTAACAATTTTAAATATCTATGCCCCTAACATGGGAACAGCCAACTATATAAACCAATTAATAACAAAATCAAAGAAACACATTGACAAGAATACAATAATAGTTGGAGACTTTAACACACCCCTCACTGAAATGGACAGATCATCCAAGCAAAAGATCAACAAGAAAATAAAGGTCTTAAATGACACACTGGAGCAGATGGACATCACAGATATATTCAGAACATTCCATCCCAAAGCAACAGAATACACATTCTTCTCTAGTGCCCATGGAACATTCTCCAGAATAGATCACATCCTGGGTCATAAATCAGGTCTCAACAGGTATCAAAAGATTGGGATCATTCCCTGCATATTTTCAGACCACAATGCTCTGAAGCTAGAACTCAATCACAAGAGGAAATGTGGAAAGAGCACAAATACATGGAGACTCAACAGCATCCTTCTAAAAAATGAATGGGTCAACCAGGAAATTAAAGAAGAATTGAAAAAAACCATGGAAACAAATGATAATGAAAACACAACGGTCCAAAATCTGTGGGACACAGCAAAGGCAGTCCTGAGAGGAAAATATATAGCGATACAAGCCTATCTCAAGAAACAGGAAAGGTCTCAAATACACAACCTAACCCTACACCTAAAGGAGCTCGAGAAAGAACAACAAAGAAAGCCTAAACCCAGCAGGAGAAGAGAAATAATAAAGATCAAAGCAGAAATCAATGAAATAGAAACCAAAAAAACAATAGAACAAATCAATGAAACTAGGAGCTGGTTCTTTGAAAGAATTAATAAGATTGATAAACCCCTAGCCAGACTTACCAAAAAGAAAAGAGAAAGGACCCAAATAAATAAAATCATGAATGAAAGAGGAGAGATCACAACCAACACCAAAGAAATACAAACAATCATAAGAACATATTATGAGCAACTCTATGCCAACAAATTTGACAATCTGGAAGAAATGGATGCTTTCCTAGAGACATATAAACTGCCTAAACTGAACCAGGAAGAAATAGAAAACCTGAATAGGCCCATAACCAGTAAGGAGATTGAAACAGTCATCAAAAATCTCCAAACAAACAAAAGCCCAGGGCCAGATGGCTTCCCAGGGGAATTCTACCAAACATTTAAAGAAGAATTAATTCCTATTCTCCTGAAACTGTTCCAAAAAATAGAAATGGAAGGAAAACTTCTAAACTCATTTTATGAAGCCAGCATCACCTTGATCCCCAAACCAGACAAGGATCCCATCAAAAAAGAGAATTACAGACCAATATCCTTGATGAACACAGATGCGAAAATTCTCACCAAAATACTAGCCAATAGGATCCAACAGTACATTAAAAGGATTATTCACCACAACCAAGTGGGATTCATTCCAGGGCAGCAGGGTTGGTTCAACATCTGCAAATCAATCAATGTGATACAGTACATTAACAAAAGAAAGAACAAGAACCATATGATACTCTCAATAGATGCTGAAAAAGCATTTGACAAAGTGCAACATCCCTTCCTAATCAAAACTCTTCAAAATGTAGGGATAGAAGGCACATACCTCAATATTATCAAAGCCATCTATGAAAAACCCACTGCAAGTATCATTCTCAATGGAGAAAAACTGAGAGCTTTTCCGTTAAGGTCAGGAACACAGCAGGGTTGTCCGTTATCACCACTGCTATTCAACATAGTACTAGAAGTCCTAGCCTCAGCAATCAGACAACAAAAAGAAATTAAAGGCATCCAAATCGGCAAAGAAGAATTCAAACTATTGCTCTTTGCAGATGATATGATACTATATGTGGAAAACCCAAAAGGCTCCACTCCAAAACTCCTAGAGCTTGTACAGGAATTCAGTAAAGTGTCAGGATATAAAATCAATGCACAGAAATCAGCTGCATTTCTTTACACCAACAACAAGACAGAAGAAAGAGAAATTAAGGAGTCAATCCCATTTACAATCACACCCAAAACCATAAGGTACCTAGGAATAAACCTAACCAAAAAGGCAAAGAATCTATACTCAGAGAACTATAAAGTACTCATGAAAGAAATTGAGGAAGACACAAAGAAATGGAAAAATGTTCCATGCTCATGGATTGGAAGAATAAATATTGTGAAAATGTCTATGCTACCTAAAGCTATCTACACATTTAATGCAATGCCTATCAAAATCCCATCCAATTTTTTCAAAGAAATGGAACAAATAATCCTAAATTTATATGGAACCAGAAAAGACCTCGAATAGCCAAAGGAATATTGAAAAGGAAAGCCAAAGTTTGTGGCATCACAATTCCAGACTTCAA